>JANHQD010002067.1:0-12392 GCA_024721195.1 Marasmius sp. AFHP31
TTCAATGTGTGGTATGATGGAGAGAGAATCAGTTGAGGGATGCACAGGAATTCCAACTGGCCTGATTGCCACTCCAGTGGCTCAAAAATTGATTGTACTTACAGCTACCATCCCAAAACAGACCCCGCACTATTAATTATCACCCGAAAAAAGGTTATGTTCCCTCAAGTAGTACAGAGACCCTGTAGTAACTGAAAGGAGGGCAGATGTTATTGACTTTCCGACTTCGCAAAATAAATCTGGCACGTGCACTTACCATAAAAGGAAGGCTTACGTAGGGGGGGAGGGGGGGGGGGTCGCCGGTTTGGACCCCTCCCAGAAAAAATCGACCCCCGGTCTTTTTTTTTGATCTTTGGACCCCCTTGACATGAACACTGGTTGAGCACGTACCGTTAGACTAGATAGCGCTTACGAGGATGTGGCAAGACAACATGAGACTGATCACGTCTGAAAAGTGTATTGTCAGATGCCGACAAGGCCTCCTTAGATAGATCTTACCTCGTGAGAGGGTGGCTAGGCGCTGGTGAGACAGCGTTAGAACAATAAAGAATCACCAGTAGAGGATAGGATTACCATGTCATGGCTGCCGCCGAGGAGGTGGACCCCAGTCTATCGAGTGTATGACCATGAGATGGCCAGGACTCATCGGATTGAAGGGACGTCACCACAAACTTCTCGGCGCAAGCACCTTGGCGGTTGCGCGGGCCGTACCCGGACCACGGCTAATCCGGACCCGGCAAATATTCCCGTGGAACCGCCAAGGCGCTTGCGCTGAAATCTTTGTTTGGCCCTCCAAATAAGGACCACTCTTAGGCGCCGTCTGCCTCTCTTGACATTCGACCCCCACCACTGTGGTCAAGTTGGTCACCGAAGGCTCATCAAGATCATTATCGGAGGACATCAAACAAGTTTCAGTGGAAAATCAAGGGCTCTGGGTGCCGGTGAGTCATTACTTTTCCTTTGGGCAGAGATGTACAACGGCGAGCTGACCCTTTCCTCTACGACACCTCCAGTGTTTACTCCCTCAACATTGACTGAATACTTGCTCAACTCCACGAATCACGTCCCATCAATACGTCACCACCACCGTCATATGATTGCTCAACATATGACTTTTGCCAGCCGCCGCTCAGACCACCTCCCCGCCGCCCTCAACATTGAGCTCATCCACAACACTGAACGCTGAACTGCAGAAAGTGGCACGGATCGGATGGTACGTCATCAGCGTCACCACCGCTACAATCTCCTGATTCCTGAACGCACGGACCAGCTCTGGCCTATGGGATATAAACCAGACACCATCGCATTCTCATCCGTCCTCCCTTTCCTCCCTTCCCCCACCATGGCTCCCCCCCCCTCACTATCATGATATCCTCTCGGCAAGGTCACATTCGTTCCACCTTGGCACCTCAAGCATATCATAGGTCTCGTGGTGTATCCATGAACCGTGTTGAAGAGGTTCCTCGACACGACTATGTGCCACCGTCATAGCTAATGTCTCTGTCTTGTAGGACTGCCAACATCGTATATGGGCCGACAAGGCATGGATTTGAGTGCGTTGATGAATTTTCTTCCTCTGATATTTACATAAACTGATTATATGCGCTCGGTTTGTAGCGCAAGCGACTGATCGTTCAAAACTCGCGGCCACCTCAAAGTCTGTGTCACGCTCAGTGTCCTGACCCGCCGCCGTGTCAGCCTCAGGAATACTGATCAAGGTATGTCCTCCCAGCTGTAGGTTATCGACACGGCTGACTGAAATCTTGATTCATTAGTACTAATGTCACGCAAGTTATGCGCGACGTTGACCTGGGTATTTTAGTGTAGGGTCGTAATTCTCTGTAACTTCATAGATTTGATAATAGATTTCATCGTAGTACTTTTAGTGCATGCAGTGTGTTTGAAAAGGCGTATCAGTGCCCGTAAAACTGGCGATATCTGACCATACCTTTGAGTCTAATAGTGTCTGGTGATTGTTGCTCAGTCTGAGTTCTTCTTGTCACGGCACATGAATCTTGCGGGATCTTATGCGCACCGACCAGTCTAGCCGCATCTTATCGACTTCAACAATTCTCGTGCGCGCTTTCCAGTTCCTGACAAGTAAATATTATTCCAACATCATCTTGTAGGTACATACAATTCTAATGGGAATTGCCAGGGTTCACAAGTCTTCGAGCATATTTCCGAAAAGGAAAGCTGTTTCAGGCAATCCTCAGGCTCGTTAGACTTGTGGACCCTGGTCGCACCTTTTGGCCCTGGTCAGTTGCTGGCCAGGTCCTCCGACTTCCGCTGGTGCAGTATTTTGGACAGGTGTGCTGAGTATTCGAGTTTTGAGTAGCTTAGTGGAATTTTCGCTATCATAGCTGGCTGGCCTAGTAGCAATCATGACGACATAGAATCGCAGTCACTGGCTACAAGTTTGGTCTTGGTTTAGTCTCGACTTCAGGAGAAAGTGGCTAAAGCACTGCCACAACTATCAGACGGATCAATCTTAAGCCTGTGGCGGCAAATTCAGAAACGGAAGATGGCCGTGACGCGTTGCTCCGTACCGAACAGTTACCATATCGGATCTCCGTTAGATTTCCATCCTCATCTCTCATTTCGCCTCGTTTTACGCTCACACGGATCTTCTACGCTGAGGTTCTTCAAAACCTCATTTGACTTACTCTTCATGAGCTTAACCATCAGCTCTCAGAGGTTCCCGTGGCTCAGAGTCGGACTGGAATCGAAAGTCGGATTAGACCTCTCGCTGAATGGCCCTTGAAATTGTTTGGTAGTACTACGTGTACTTTTGCATAGTTACTATGGTATGCCGACATCGTCCTATCTCTCTCACAATCTAATCTTTTCACGCATTCCTCAGGGTGGTTTGTTGAGGGTTGACTGACTGTTCACCGCGAACAAAATTCTTCTCCAAACGAATGCCGTCTATCCGAACCGAAAGTGTGCTCGTATCCTCTGCGCGACCTGCTCAAGTCATGTACTTGCCGTTCAGACGGGCAAAGGAGATACAGTGATTGGATGAGGACATCTTTGATAGCTAAGCATTACTGGCGGGACTCTGTACGTTTCGTTTTTGCTCTTACAAGCACTGGTAAACTGACTCAAATCCGAATTTCTCAACTCCCTCAGACGGCCAGGCAGGAATATAGTGTCTATGTTCAGGGGAGGAGCCCTGCTTCGGGCGACATATTATCTCGGACCAGGAACCATACAGAAGGCGCCATTCATCAGGAGAAGTTCCAGACTTCGCTCGACAACCTTGTAATATGGGTGACGGCATGACCCAGTTCGCATTTGGAATGATGTAAGGTCAATGTACAGCAAAGAGAAGTTGCGTGTGGTGGAAGTATCAGGTGCTGCAGAGGATGGTTTGGTTATTGGACGAGCTGGACTCGGTAAGGTTTCTCCCTCTTTCTCCATTGAAAGGCGTGCTAAAGTCTTTTCCGAAGCCTCAGTTAACGTCTGTTGAACTTAGACTATATTGAGGCGCTCGCGGGAAGGGTTCAGAATGTTAGATGTCTGCTGGCTTGTGCTACTCAGCCATCGCTATCCTCTTGTTACTGCTTCAACCTTAGTCGTGGCCCTCCATCCCCTCGCAACGTCTTCGTACCCAACCTTTCGTCTGTCGCCGTCAAAACCTCGAGTCATAACCCATTGATTCATGTTGCGGGGCGGAGATCTTTTGATGATATATGAATATCGTGCCACACCACGCCAGTATGCAGCATCCTTCTCCATATGAGAATTATTCGTCCCTTCACGCTCATGTTCACGGCGTCACCGAGCATTGATGAGCTTCACGCCGTTCGACAATTGCTAGATAGTCTTTGCAGGTTGGATACATGACTACTAGGGCGTGGCCCGGAACGTACGGTCATGCCGACAATATTTGGCTCTCTTACTGTACTACTGCATCCGTGACTTTCTTCAACTTTCCACCCACCCATGACTCCATATTCTTCCATTCCTTACTCTCCTCCCCAAAGGCATATCTGTTGGTCCAAGCGGATGCTGCCAACGCGAGGTCAGCGAACACATAGTCGACATCGCCGCTGCTCTCTTTATGCTGCCTCTCTACATCCTCGAAAGCCTTCTTCGCCTTGGCCCACACCTCCTCCTGCGCTTCGGGCGAGAGCGTAATCTCCACAGGCGCTCCGCGCTTTCTTACAAATTCTCTCATCTCGTCTGACCACAAAGTCGTGGCTTTGGGGAACGTGATGGGGAATGTGACCCCGAAGGCTGCCTCTCTCGCGCTGATAAGTTCGTTCTGTGCCTTCTTCGTACCCTCTGCGAACAGCCTTGGGGTATCGGGGTACGCCTCGTCGAGGTACTCTGCAATGGCGAACGAGTCGGAGACGGTCTTGTTCTTGTCAGAATCGTGGAGGAAGGGAACGGTGTACTTGGGTGAACCGTCGGGGTGTGTACTGGTCGGAGCAGCACCAACAGATTTGGCGGTGGGCATGATGGCATCAGCGGAGAGGTCAATCAATTTGAAGGGGAGCTTTTTGTAGTTGAGAGCGAACCTATGGATGGGTGGTCAGTGGTTGTTGATGAGGGATGGCCGACGTGTGAAGGAAGAACCACTTACATGATCTTTCGCGTGTGCGAGCTGCATCCGAGGTGTTGGGGGAACTTGGAAGGACCGAGACCGTAGAGAGTTAGCATTATCGAGTGTTCTGTGCTATTTTCGTGAATGGATGTGGATCTTTTTATAGACACTCAAAACCCTACGTGCGCAGGGAATGGGGATACACGAACTCATTATCAATCCTTGAGGCGTGGCACTGTGCTCACACTGAGTCAAGCATACAAGTAACAGCACGGCCTCGGATAATTAGGCCAAATTATGCGAGGCCAGATCCTCAGTCACTCGGCGTGAACCTGCAGCTTTGGACCAAAATTGGTTCGGCTTAAACAGTCCAAATTTTGGCCATTTTGGATCCATCATTTGGCCCAATTATCCGAGGGGGCCTGTAACAGCGTGCTGCCGAGTCCGAGTCCGAGTAGCTAAGCTATCTTTGGCGTCCCTGCTGCGAAGCGATGTGGATGAGCAAGCATATGAATTGGAGATGAATAAGGAAAGACGATTGGATGAGTAAGATTCATGCAGCCCTGCAGGTTTGTTTCCGGTGCTTCCGGGAAACCACCGAAATGTCTCTGTACTCGCTGCTCGATCTTTCGCTTCCGACTGGTTGGATTCACTTTGCAATCGGAGTTGAGGTATAGTCAGATCGATCAAGGTGAAGCTAGGTAAAGCAAGCTGCACCCCGCGGAGAGTCAATCGCGTTCAGCAGCGCTGTTCGGTGGATGAAGCTGAGGGATTTCCGGGTTGCCAAGGTTTTAGCTGATCAAAAGTATTGGATGAATGAGCATCGAATGGAAAGCGAATGAAGGTTAAATCACCGAGATCTCTGACTTCCGAAGCGGGCAGGCCAATAGCGTGAACTTGGTCCTCACTCAAGTTTTGGGAACCTCCTGCATCCATGAAAGGTGAACTACGAGATTGAGCTGGTCATTGGGTTGAGAATGTTTGAATAAGCCGCTGAAGGAAGGGGGTGCCTCTCAAGGCAGTAAATATTACTATACCAAAGCGCCGTTCCAGGCAACTCCTCCCTCTCGCGTCCAGACTGCAGGACTTGAACATGTGTTCGGAAGGACTGAGGAACTGCCACCGTGATCGGACCTAGAGACGATGTGGCTGTGTCCCGGCGGCAGTTTCAAAAACGCAAGGGCCAGGCGGCAAGCCAGCTGACCATGTCACGTCACCTTGCGCTTTTACCACCATCCATTTCTGCGTGTACAACCATATCAGAATCCATCTCATTTGAAACTGTACTACTCCTTTTCCACCAATCCTGATCATCCATGTCGTCTTTTTGAACTCTCGAAATACAACGCAAGTTACCCAATCGGTCTCTTCGTGATTTGAGCTAACATATGACGAACAGCGAATCTTCCTGTTGAACTCATCAGAATTATCCCGTTGAAGTCGCCCGGTTATCTCCATCACAAACGTTCTTCTGCAAGAAACCAGCTTATCCAGACTGGAAGCATACTCGTAAATATAGGCCAACCTGCTCAAGGCAAACAGTGGAGCGGCCTGAAGGACAAAGACCAAGTGATTGGATGAAGACATTTTCAATATCGGGTCGACGCTGTACGTCTTGTTTTGATCATGAAATCACCAGTAAATTCAACTTAGCAGACCACTCAGATCTTCTGGCGGCGAGGGCCCAGGGAAGGATCGGCACTATTGGTGCCAGTCACGGGAGCTACGACAGTGACAGGAGATATATCATCTCTTGCCACAACCTCGCATCACAGGACAATGTACAATCAGCGTACAGCGCATAAATGTTTTGGGTGATGAAGATTACACGGTATTGGGTGGTGCGAGAGGTATCTTAGAGGGTTGGACGCGTTCTGCTCGGTATATCTCGTTTATTCTATCCGCTCACAAGGCATACTAAAACCCTTTTGGAACCTTCCTATCGCTTCAATCAAGCATGTCCGTCACGTTTTTGAAGCGGGAAAAGGACATCAAGCAGTCGTTTGAAGGTGCTTCCTCTGGCAGCAGCAACTAGATAGTCTCACGTTGTGCGTGCCTTTCCATCTGCGCCCTCACTATCGGATTCACGCGAGTTCGTTCACCTTAGTCGTTCTCGGACGGCAAAATAAGAATGGTTGCGAGTACTCTCGTCTGCGAGAGAGAACTCCGAGGCTCGAACAAATTTGATGGCTGAGCGTGTCGTCTCTGAATGACGCGGAAGGTACGTTTCTATTCAAAGATTGCTCAATACAAGCTTCTGATCCTCTGAATTAAGGTTTCGCTGGCACGGGGAGACCACCCATTCCAGGGTGGTGTAAGGACATTATATGGTGAAAGCGGAATTCTATATGGTTAGATACATAGTTGTGCGGAACATATCTGGCGAGTTGGACTGTCTGTCGCGGTACGTTCTATCATCACTTCGGTTTGAAAGAGTCGCTAAAATTCTTTTTCAAAGTGCTGTTTTGTTTCTATCCAACTAGAGCAGCCTTGTCGAAGCCCCTAAAGGAAACAACCCATATTCGACAGTGTTAGAGTTGGATTTAACGCGTCTGCCTGCCTTGGATGTGTTTCCCTCTCGTTCTGCTCTCCCCTCAATGTCTTGTGCCTTGCAACTTCAGTTTGATCCATTCCACTCGATATCCACGTCCTTCCTTCCGAATTTCCCATATAGCGGTTACAGCTGGGCAGCCCAAGCGATGGAATCCTCGAAACCTGCGGTAACGACTAGATATTGGATAGTGGTCTTTCGATGATATTGAATACCCTGCTATCTACCCCTTAAAGCACAACTCAGAGCGTACGGTCATGCCGACAATAGCTGGCTGTTGTATGCTAGTGCCGCATCTGAGACCTTTCCCATCTTTCCACTTGCCCACGACCTCATTTCTTTCCATTCGTTACTCTCTTCGCCATATGAGTGTCTGGCGTTCCCAGCGTACGCTGCCAACGCGAGGTCAGCAAACACGTACTCGACATTGCCTTTGACCTCCCCATGCTGCCTCTCTACCTCCTCGAACGCCTTCTTCGCTTTGGCCCACACCTCCTCCTGCTCCTCAGGGGAAAGTGTGACCTCCAAAGGCGCTCCACGCTTGCGTACAGCTTCCCTCATCTCCTCCGACCATAAGCTCGTGGCTTTTGGAAACGTAATAGGGAAAAGAATCCTAGCGGCCGCCTCCCTCACGGTGATGAGGTCACGCTGAGCCTCCGTTGTGCCCTCTGCGAGTAGTCTCGGTGCATCGGGATACGCTTCGTCGAGATACTCTGCGATCGCGAAAGAGTCTGAAACGACCTTATTCTTGTCAGAGTCGTGAACGAATGGAACGGTGTATTTCGGTGAACCGTCAGGATGTGTACCAGTCGGCGCGGCACCTAGAGACTTGGAGGTGGGCTCGAGGGAGCTGACGGAGAGGAGCTCGAGTTTGAAGGGGAGTTTTTTGTAGTTGAGGGCGAAGCTACGGATGGATTGGGGGGTTAGCAGTCGCCGGTGACCAACGTGGGAGGGAAAGCCACCACCCACATTATTTTTCGGACGTGCGGGCTACATCCGAGGTGTTGAGGGTATTTGGAAGGACCAAGATCGTAAAGGGTTAACATTGTCGAGCTGTGTTGCATCAAACCATGAATGGATGCAGAGCTTTTATGGACATTGGTTTGAAGTCTCCTCAGGAGTTGTGGATGGATACACGAACGTGTTACCAATCTCGAGGCGTGATGCGTGGCGCCTCACCGAGGCCGAGGTACAACGTACTGCTGGTAACTGCATATGTCGAGACCAACTTGAAACAATCAAGCAACCTTTGGCGGACGCCCATGCAGGGTAAACGTGATCGAGTACGAGGATGAGTAAGACACACTATTGGATGAGTAAGACCACACACGCGACCCTGCGGGCCCTTTTCCGACGGTACGGGCCATGACTGAAATCGCGTTTGTACTTGGGCAATCATTTCCCTCTTGTTCGACAGATTCTCTCCGTAACTTCAGGCGTAACCAAAGCGACTGGAACTTCGGTGTGATAAAGGTATGAAGACACTTGTCCCTTTCAAGAAGGGAGCACAACTCTCAGGTTTATAATCTTTCTGACCACCTTGAGACTGAATCTAACCGGAACTGTTCAATAGAATTTTACGATGAACGAATGAGAGGCGAGCCGGTGCTCGGTCTATGAGAATTCTGACTCTGACACACGCAGAGATGTCGTTCATGTCTCGATCTAAGTGGAACTAAACTGTGAATTGTATGCTCAGTTCCCCTCCCCCCTCCCGAGTCTCGTATCTACTAGGACTCGAGCTTTGCCAATCGCACTTATAGCGGGGCTTACAAGCTCGACATACTTCGCACGGGTTTACGCTCTGTTAAGCGCCGTAGGCGCCTCTCATGATTCATCCCGACAGCTAGAGTCCGATGCTCTCATTTTGCTTTAGGTAGATAAATGCACGATAGATGGAAGTCTGCCGGTAGCTAACGCACCCAAGTTACCCATACTCTCACATTAACACAGCAATCACTTCTTTGGTCTCTCGACATGACGAAGACTGTTACCGTCGACCCGGTGTCTCGTGACTTGTAATTCACTGTCTTATCCAGCTGCGCTCTTATTAGAAAGCTCTTCTAGCGTAGGTATCTTGCTCTATCATCCCCCACGGATCATGAATCTTGCGAATACTTCTCTAACGCTCCAGCAAAATTATTTTGTGGCACTGGACTATGATCGTGGGATTCTCGCTCCCGTCCTAGTTATTGCGGTGAGATTTATTCGACCGTATACTTCCAGGATGCTAAAATCAACTCATACTCAGGTTCATCTATTTCTCTATGGTTTCTACGTATCGCTTTTCCGATTCGAGGTCCTGGCCCTCGCAAAGCGGAAGAACGCCCAGGGGTATCTTCTACATCTGGTCTCCGCGGCCACGACCTTTGTGTTAGCCACAATCAGCGTACCCATCAGTATGGGATCGGACATACTATCGCTCAGCGTTAGTTATTGGGTCGTCTCAGGCCCGGGATCTGAAGCTACCATCTTGGAAGCCAACATTGCCAGGGGGGCCTTAGAGTGAGTTTGTGAGGTTTCGTGTATTGTTCTCACTACTTATTTGATTCAATGAACTCAAGAATTTGTCGCCTCGTCATCATCGTGCTGATAAGGTGAGCGGACAATGGCATTTCGCTGGTCGACGCTTCTCTGAATGCGGAGGTGCAGCACAATAGCAGATACTATGCTGGTAGGACGCCTCGAGGGACCGATCTAAAGTTGTGGCTTATTTTTTCACAGATATACCGGTTTTTCGCCATTTGGGGCGAGAAGAGGAAGGGATTCGCGGTTATCCTCTTCGTGAGTTGCGCAACCCTCAATGGTGAGATTTCCACACTTGCAATTGTGGAGTACCCTTTGAAAAAGTTCCTCTCTACAGGATTAGGAGCATGCTCGGCCATTTGGATGACCGTGCCGCGGACACCGTTTCATGGGAGGACAATAAATGTGCCCGCTATAGACCGCCAGCTACACATTTTGTTTCTGGTATCTGCTGCGAGCCATATATTTGTCAACCTCGCTCTGACAATTATGATCGGTTCGTATTCCAGGGTTTGAGTGTGCCTGGCTTGCCCTGATAGTGTCTCGCTCCCTAGCTGGTAGAATCCTGTGGGTAGCACGCATAGCCAGTCGTGCTCAGGAACCCGAAAGTACAAGGTTTCGCATGATTGTGGCTATCATGTAAGTTCGATCCCTTTATCCCTGCTCGTAATTAGGTCTGATCCGATTAGTATCGAGTCCGGACTACTTTATGTGGCAGGTTGTGCTGGATTCTTGGTTGGTATGCGTACAGGCGTCAATATGGAGTCTATATTCATTCAGGTAGCGGTGAGTGTACACGATTCCCATACGCCGTAAGCTGGTACTTTGGGGTTTGTCTTGACGACATCCGCCAGGCAATAGCCCCCACACTTCTCATCGTACGGACAAATATGGAGAACGCATCAAATGCCGACGAGGTTCTCCAAAGCCAGGGATCTCTCGCTGCGTTAACATCGATAGAGGATCAGACCCTGGTTCTGGAAAGCGTTAGACAGGACTCCGTGCATCCTCCGGCTTGAATTCGATTGTTCTACATATCTACTACAAATCTCACAGCTTCCCAGAATGATTCATTAGACGTTAAGCAAGTGAACGTCCGGATTGTGGACGGTGGACGTTTGAATATTCACTGGTCGGAGAACCGTACTCGATCGAAAGCTTAATCCTGGCAGGTCGAGCCCCCACATATTCATCTCGTTCTTCTCTTTAATTCATAAATCACTCTAGAGCCCATTCCATGTTTCATATAGCTTGTACAGAGTATTCTCCAACGAGTCGCAGCCCGCACGGTCACTCGTTTCTTTTGTCCTAGGCTGGAGCTATAAACGGCGGCCTTCATCCGAGTCCCGACTTGAGATTGTTTTATCCGAAAGCCCTAGCTGTTCTCATTGTCGCCTCTTGCGATCTGACCTTCCCGTTTCTTGTACTGGACAGTCGTGTTCGACAGTGAACTGATCATAGGAGACTACCATGATCGGACCTACGACATAAACCCTGTGGCTGTGTCCCGACGGTAATCCCTAAAACGGAAACTTCGAAGTTCCCGGCCTAACCCTGTCACCTTGTATCTTTACCACCACCATCTAGAATTCCTATACCTTCAGTTGTTAGATTCTACTCCATTCAACGCTATGCTGAGCTTTCTGCCCTGCATGGATTATCTAAGTCATCTTTTTGGTCCCTTCAAGTGCAGTGTGAGCCACCGAGTCAATCTTCTCATGATTTGGGCTAACACAAGACGAGTAGGAACTCAGTTTCTCGTTGATTCACGGAAGCAATCAGAACATAAAACCCCTCGCTCTACGATTAGTACGCTATCCTTTCTCTGCAATCTTTGTTGTCTTACTACATTCATCATCACATCTATCGGAACATCTAGAGCTCGCAACCATGAACAGCACCTTTTCCCGATGCAAACGTACACATGCTGCGAGATGAACGAATTGCTCAAAGATTTCTCATATTTTGAATGACTCGGAGGTGTCAATTGGTTCAGAATACTGTACGTTTTCTTTTTGTCTTGTTCCTTACCATCTTATAACCATGAAAGTCATGGGACGCGAATGTAAACGCCTCAGTCTTTGCACGGCGAAACAGCATAGCCGGGTCTTCCGAACGGCTCGGGCGTGCGAGTGAGAGGGGTATCACGGAAAGCAAAATATCGTATGGTAAAGTCCCCAAAAGTACAAGACCATTACACCTACAGCATCTGACTCTTATACTCTACCGCCGCATCCGTGACACGGCCCACCTTTCCACCTGCCCACGACTTCAGTTCTCTCCATTCGTTGCTTTCCTCCCCAAAAGGGTGCCTGCCACTCCATGCAAACCCTGCCAGCGCTAGGTCAGCGAAGAAATAGTCATTATCGCCACCATACTGTTTCTCTGCCTCCTCAAATGCCTTCCTCGCTTCGGCCCATAGCTCCTTCTGTTCCTCAGGAGAGAGCGTGAGCTCCAGAGGGGCTCCACGGCTGCGATACAGCGCTCTCGCCTCCTCTGACCATAAACTGAACACTTTTGGGAACGTGATGGGGACCAAGATCCCAATGGCCGCCTCCCTCGCATTAATAAGGTCGTTCTGAGCCTTCGCCGTGCCCTCCGCGATCACCCTCGGTGTGTCAGGGTATGCCTCATCGAGATACTCTGCGATAGCAAACGAGTTCGAGACAACTCTGTTCTTGTCAGAGTCGTGAAGGAAGGGAACGGTGTACTTCGGTGAGTCATCAGGATGTTTATCCGTTGGAGCGGCACCTAGGGATTTGG
>JANHQD010002068.1:0-28831 GCA_024721195.1 Marasmius sp. AFHP31
GCGGGATATGGATGGTATGACCACGACGTTTATTTATCAATCTAACTTACTTATGTTCTACGACCGCATGTATGACGGCGCCCGGGACGCTAATCAAGTTGGGCGGGATGTATTTTAATAAACCGGATTCACTAACTCCAAGAGTCTGCGCTTGTTCTCCCAGCAATTCAGAAAGATTTCTGAACTATCGACGGAGTACACTGCCCGTTCCCGGACTTGTAGGGAGAGCCAATAAAAGAATCAAGAGAACGTGGTAAAGTCGTTTCCCAGTGACCATCTTTGTACAAGCGCCGAAATGGAAGAAAGGGCGGAGCGGGCATAGCGGCGCTGACTCCATACGTCTACGCATGGGGCAACTTTAAGAGTTTCGGCGATTTTTCCTTCCGGTATTGAACGACCTTCTAGTACTACCGCTCATATCCTCTGTATCTTTCACTCAAACCAGTTCGTACTCTGAAACTGTGCGTTTGTCTTTGAACTGGTTCGGTTGAGTTTGAAAGCGATCGGACTTGTTCAAACACACGGCTGCTTTACCCTACACAGCTATTCTCTGGCTGCAATTTTGCGATATTGGCTTTTGTGTGGTAAGAACGGTCACCCCAATACTGGATAACGGAACAGTGATGATCTTAGAGACGCGTACTTGAGAGCAGAGGACCTGACTGTACGCTCTTCTCATCTTTCACTGGCCACTTTCTAGCAGTCACCGCACAAAACCGTATACGGTAGTTTGGTTCGGTCATACTCCCAGCGTCTTGTAAGTTGTGTGGTGCCATCAAGTCCTATATACAGCGAGCAACATGGCTCGGTGTTCTATTCGTGAATCAATAGTGGTTCAAACGTTCTACTCGGCCCGATCTGATGCTTAAACTCTCGATTCAGCCCCTGCTCCGAAGCGATATCTGCGGCCTGAATTCCTGCTCCCCGCAGATAACTATACTCGAGTTTCGCCAATTCTTGAATGCCTATCCAGAACGATTTATTCGGGGGATCCTCAGGTCCAAGATCCGAGACACTCACTAGGTACAATCACTGACGATCGTGTTGCCGACATAAGCCCCCCCTCCCCTCCTTTGTGAACTCGGATGTGCTGGTGGCCGGGGATGATCTGTGCCCCGCTCGTATATTCGAGCGTTGCTTACCGTCACCGTCACTAGTCTCCTGCACAGCTGTGGGGGGATGCATGGAGGCTTTGCAAACACTTTTGCAGGAGTTTCTTACGGTACCCGTCAGAAATAATCGAACCAACGAGGTTGACGAGCAACACCAGTAGTAACGTGGGCGTGTGCACTATAGGCTAGCCTTAACCGATGCAAAGTTCGACAGCAGAATTTTGACAAATGTTACTTCACCCTTGACCATATCCATAAATGACGAGCAGGGAGAGAGAGAACGAAGAAAAGGAAACAGTATATGTAGAACAAACGACGTATGATAACATCATGTTATAATGCAATTGCAGATGAGGGGATGTGAGTATTTAGAGGAGGATAGAGTTGGAGTGAACATAGCAACAAGTGTAAAAAAAGCAAATTATATAACCAAAGAAAACAACAACAGCCACAGAGAACAAAAAAAAACGAGTATGTATACAACCAAGATAAAAATGGGTTCTAGATTCCAATCCTCAATCCGACGAGATAATACTCCCAATACTTAACGGGTTCTTCTTCCCCTGCGACGACCTAGCCGCCCCACCACCACCACCACCACCTCTCTCATCCTCCCCACCCCCAGCCGTATTCGAACCACCACTTTTCCCATCCTCCCCATGAAGCCGAATCACCGGAGGATGATGTGTCGAACTTCCATGAGACGCAACAACCGAAACCGAATGTCCATATCCAGAAATATTCGGTATTGTTAGTCCACCCGCTCTCAACGGCGCCAACTGAATCTTATCCCCCTGCTGCGTTGGTTGTGGATCCGAGGGAGGGTACCCACCTGGAGTAGTCGTGGTAGTAGGAGCTGTATCTCAAATAATAGGCTGCGTAAAAGGCGTTCCCCACGGGTCTCCCCCACCTGCGCGGTGCACCTCGACTCGCGCTGGCGTTCGGCCCGGCATTAGGATTAGGACTGTTACCAGGCTCAGGCCCACTCGAACCGGTAGCATACCCATGGCTAGTGATGTGCGGGCTCGGGCTTGAGCCTTTGAAAGCCCAAGCCGAGCCCGGGGCTTACAAAGCCCAGCCCAGCCCTAGGAGAGGGCTTTGCAGAGCTTAGGGCTCGGGCTTGAAGATTTGGAAGCCCAAGCCCTGGGCCTGAGCCCTCTCAAGGCCAATATACATGCCTTGCTCAGGTATGCTACCTCGGAGATCAGGGAAGTAACTACACAGTAATAAACTTTGATTTTTACTCACTATGCCTTATTCAAACGAGGTTAGGTTGAGTCACCAGCAACCAACGAAGTTGATATCTCGGCAGGCGAGCGGGACCCCCCCTCAATTTGATGACCAATCTGAGCCCGGGCTCAAGCCCAAGCCTTGGGGCTTAAACCTTGGGCTTGGGCTCGGGGCTCGGGCTTTGATATTGGTGAGCCCGAGCCCCCCAAGCCGAGCCCAAGCCCGAGGCTTTGAGCCCAGCCCGAGCCCGCACAACACTACCCATGGCCATTATACCCAACTCCCACTCCCATCCCCACGCCACCGAAGGACCTCATCTGTTGTTGTTGTTGACCCATAGGGTACCCTCCATAAGCCAGCGGTTGCTATTGCTGCAGCTGGTAATCCCCATACCCCGAAACGTTAGTGGGAGTAGGATTAGGTCCAGGCCCAGGTCCAGTGACATTGAACGGTTGACTCAAAAAGAGGATTCGGAATCTGCGCGACCCATAACCAAGGATTCGGGTCCTCACAAAGCCAAGCTCAACCTCTGGCTCTAGAGTCTCTTTGCTCTCAGGACCCATAACATTATTCAAAGGCAAAATTCTCAACACGTTGAGAAATTCCGGAAGCCGAAGAAAGAAAGGAAAGGAAAGGAAGGAAGAGAGAATTCTAGCTCGAAATTGGGATAGCTCACAATCGTTCACGGTACCCAGAAACATACAAATGACCTGGGTACGGTATCGGCGGTGGTTGAAATACTCCTCCTCCATTTCCATTGCTCGGTGTCGAAGAGGACGATGGCCCGGACGCCATCGTAGAGAGAAAGGGAGGAAGGGGAAAGCTCAGTTATGCTCGTCATTGTCTCCTGTCTACCATCCACGACAGAAAAAACGAGACAAAGGACCCGAGAATTCGGGTCCCACCAAAACCGGAGGAGGAGGAGGAGTGTATTACACGGCATGGTCCACATACTGAACGCCGGGTCCGGGGCTTATCCTAGCATACAAGCAGCTAACTATGCCTTCGACCCCGGGACAGTTCCCATTGTGCACGGACGAGCTCACGGCACACGAAGTCCGCGGTAGATCCATACCCTATGAGTCCGCCTTTCTGACCTGCCCACACCCTTGATCTAGCCCATCCTCAACATACCAATGTTTACGAGACGAGGTTATATAGCGATGTACTGGGACTTGTAATACATCATGTTCTACTTCCTCTGATGTATATCATGAGCCAGTAGACTGCAATCTAACAACCTGTGTTCAGGTCAGGTCTCGCACTGAATAGGTATGTTTTCGGTACATGTTCTACAACTCCGAGACCGTGCTGTGATTTGTAACACATCCAATAGAGTCTCTTCGACCAGCACAGATTGAACGATAATGTCGGGAGTTGTATCACGTAGGTTGCAATCAAGAATCAGGATTCATGTGCTTTCACCAAGTACCGTAGGGCTAAGTAGTTGATCCTGATGTTGGACTTGATAACGTGGGTGTGAGATGGTGTTTTCAAAATTGAGATCACAGTTCACATGCTTCGAGTGAGTCCGGGTTGAGTGTTGAACGTTGAGTATTCGTGCTGGATGTTGTATACGTTTCTGCTAATTCCGGATTCAATAAATGACTGCATGTGCTGTTATGCGTGCCTCTGCTGCTTAAGTGAGAGTGTGATGAAATAATGGTGGTGATTGATTGATTGATTTCTTGGCACTCAAGTACCAGTGATCTGCGAGCTGAACGCCTTTATCGCCGGTTCACACACCAGCCGCGGCGTGGAATGGCGCTAATGCAAATATGGATGTTTCACAATTTGTATGGCTGACCGCCGCTTTTTTCGTTCGTGGTCAGTTGTTCTGACATGCTCACAGCGGGGGGTTTTGCGCCATATGACTCAGTATGCAGGTCAACGAGGATAGGGGGTTTTGTTTTTTGAGTGTTTAGTAGTTAATGAACGAGTTGATCGAACTCGGGGCTGAGTGAGCACAAATCGGACCCCAAACCCACAGTCAAAAAAAGTGACAGGAACCTGTGCGGGGCCGGCTAAGAGCGTCGGTTCGTGTTCATTGCTTTTTGCATATAGATAATGTTGTAATTCACTCAAAGTACAAACTGAACCCCACGAACTCTCCTACGGTGTGAGTTGGCCCGAAATTGAATGGAATCATGGAGATCAATGTGGACACTGGACGTCGGGCGAAGATCGAGGTGTCGAGGATGTTGAAAGCCTGCAGAACCTATTGTGTTCGACTTGTACCTTATATGAGTGAGCGCATCTCTGGAGACTCGGAGGGGCGAGTCATATACCTAGCTCTCAAGATTTGGCGCTTTCAAACCACAACGTTGAACACGAGAATCCCCTCGGAGCCGGATTATGGGGTTCATGATCGCTTATGAGTGACGCGATTTACATTGGCCGGCGAACTCGCTTCAAGAATCACCGCGTGGAGAAAAAGAATTGTGGGCCTGTGGCGTGAACGTCAACTGGATTAATAGCTGAGCCGATGATGGATGATAGGGGTTTTTTGAGTATCTAGTATTTAATGAATGAATGATCGGGCCCGGGGTTGATGACCTCAGACAAGCCCAGTCAGGGTCCAACAGAAAAGGATTGACAAAATGAAACTCGTACGGGTCGGGTAGGGGAAGAGATGCCGCCAGTGGTGGCTGGGTGTTTCGATAGTTCTTGTAAGTATGAGAAGAAAATTCATTAGAATTTAGCACCGACCAAGGGGCTAGACACATAGACAGACTCATCTACTACTTCCATACGCCGAGACATATTCCGGTGGCGCCTGTTCTGCTCCCTCAATCCTCTCCACTCTCTGCATCAACAATTCTATCTGTGCCTGCATAGCCCGGTATTGATCATCATCTCCGAGAGTTGAAGTCCCGCCACTTTGACTGTTGTCACGCTCAGAGCGAGGCTGTTGAGGTTCGATAGTTCGCTCGCCTCCCGCAGGATCCGTTATCTGAGGGTTGGGTCCCTCAACAGCCTTTCGGAAGTTTGAGGCCGGCGTGGACGGGGGTTCTCTTTGTTCAAGAGAAGAGTCCGAAAAAGGGGTTTTAGGTGGAAAAGGGTGAATCACTGCTGCGATTTCATACGATTCCTGTAGTTGCTGATCTGTGGCAAAGAGTGTCATGGTATGTCTGACTACTTACTCTGCTTACTTCTTCGCCTATGCAAAAGAAGGATCGTGATGACGAGTAAAACTAGGAATGCACCACCTCCAAGTGAACCTCCGATGGTTTTTGCTCGTAAATCGATGAAGCCGGAGGTATCGGAATCAGTGGCGACCGGGGGAGATGGTGCACTGAAAGGTAAGAACGTTAGCCGTAGAAAATAGAGCAGAAGACGACGATCTATACAGCTCGTCAGCTTGACAGATCACGACGTTAAACATGTGAACCCACTCGAAATCGGAGCATGGGCTTATAATCAATCATGATTGGACTCTAACAAAGGCTTGAGTCAGTCATAAATAGACGGGACGCGAAGAAGAACACGGTCTCGTTTGACTGTGAGTCGCCTTCGTCGCCTTCGGTCTTGACTTAGCACAGGAGGAATTTGATTTCATTCGACACTGGACGGTGAACTCGCTTTAAGAATCAATGTAATACCGATGCAAAGACAAAAGGAATTGTGGGCCTATGGCGTGAACACCGACTGGATCATTAGCTGAGCCGATGATAGGAGTTTCTGAGTGCTGAATATTCCCCGTCGTGAGGACTGAGTTACTCAGCCTCACACAAGCCCAGTCAAATCCGACAAAGAAATCAACAGAATCTCACTCGTGCGATTCGGTTGGGGAGGTCTCGCCGATTTGTGGAGTAAAAGTGGACAGAGTGTTTGATCCCTGGAGCAAGCTCAGTCCCTAGGATACAGAATTGACTCGTATTCACAAGCTTTGGGGGCTCGATTGTCCAACATCAGTACTTAGTGATGCACCTTGCATTTCCCGGAGCTATTCTTGTGTTGGGATCTCCTCCCTACTCTCCAACTCGTGTACGAGTTGATTCTCTATTACTAATCAAACCCTTTCGGTCCATCCAGGAGAATCCCAAGCACCCCATCTCAATTTTGCGCCACGATTAGCGGGACCTCCTCCTCACCCGACCCGTACGAGTTTGATTCTGTCAATCTCTTTCTGGACTTGTTCGAGGCTAATTAACCGGTCCTCTAGACGGGGATCATTCATTCATCAAATACTCAATACTCAAAACACCCCTATAGTCGGCTCAGCTGATGATCCAGTCGATATTCACGCCACAATCAGCCTCGTCCATGCGCTGGTGCCACATTGATCCTCGAAGCGAGTGCAAGTGTTGAGTGGACTCGGGATCATCCTGGGAAAACTGAAGCGGACACAGGTAACTGACATCCAAAAGAGGACCGCTGTGGACCGTGTCCTTCTTCACTTCGCGCCTGCTTGTGGTTGATTCAAGCCTTTTTGGAGGCTAATCAGATCGATCATGGACCTCTCCTCCGAGGGGGTTCCCGTACTCGACGTTGTAGTTTCAATGCGCGAGTTTCGAGCCAGGGTAAACTTGGCGTGAGGTGATCTTGCTCTAGGTCCCGTCTTCCAAGCCTCTAGAGGTGCATCCACATTCACCCCCGCTGTGACGAGATACTCTTGACTAGTATAGAAAGTCCCGTACTACGAAGCCATGTAATATTACTGGTCCCTTTCAATCTCGGGCCAAGTTGTACCGTCTCCAAAATACTTAGGGGTCGTAATATTCAATTAGAATAGAAGACTCTTTCGTAAAAGCAGCAAGTTCGTGCGAGTACTGTCGAATTTCCACTGGGCCTGTTCGTGCTCATCAACCCCAGGTCCGATCATCAAAGCACTAGATACTCGAACAAAAAGAGAACAGCTACTATCGTCGTCCCAGCCTCACGCCACAACCCACATGGTGTTGAACATTGCTCTAGAATCTCGAACGTCAACATGATATATCGTCCGGAAGCTGACAAAAGACCACCAGTGTTCCAGGTCATCTACAAGGAGGTTATATTTTTCGATCTCACCGTACTCACGCTCCAGACAGCGAGCACGCTAACATCATGGAATGTAGGAGTTAAACTGTGAGTCCTTCGTGTAGCGTCACCTAGAAAGTGGGATATGACCGGACTTCCGAGTCTTGAACCCCTCCTCCGACTCGGGAAGGCTCCCGCATACTGAATGCGGGCTTTCGAGCTACTAGGCCAACCTTGGTGGTGCTTGTATGGCTTCCCCTCCCTTCCAGCTCCATTCGCACCGACTCGTGTAATAGTTCTATAAACTCGGTTGTGACTTCAATTTCAATTGAAACAGGTAGAAGAATGTATTCGAAAGCACAATAGACAAACTGAGCACCGTTCGAATCTCGTCTTCATTCTGCTCAAGGCGACGCTCTCAGCCCGTACGAGTCCCCCAACGGGGATTATCCATTTACATACCGAATTCTCGAGCAAACCCTATGATCGGTTCAGCTATTGATCCAGTCGACGTTCACGCCACTATCCACCGTCTTATCTATGCGCTGGTGCTACATTGATTCTCGAAAGGAGTTTGCCACCTAGTGTCGAAAGAACGCGGTCTCCTGTAACAGTTGAAGCCGACAAAGACGACTGAACTGCTATCGACCGTGTCCTTCTTCACGTCGCGACTCCTTGCGACTGATTCATTTCTTCTCTATTCGTGATTGATCAGAGAACTCGACTCCAACTTCGAGCGGTTTCCGTGTTCGACGTTGTAGAATGGGCCAATTTCGAGTTAGGCCAGATTTGATGTGGGGTTGTCTCGATCTGGGATTCACTGTCCAATTGTTCCAGAGATGCGCTCGCTCATTCAGTGAAGAAGTCAAACGCAATATGCTCTGAGGCCTTCGTCCTTGACCTACGATCCTCGCCCGACGTCCACATCAATCTCCATCGTATGGGTTTAAGATTATCACTTGAGACGCCAGTCCCATTCAATCCCGGTCTCAACTGGAGAGTCGTGAGTTCAATCTGAATTGGAAGAATCGTAGACGATTCATTCGTAAAGCAACGAGCCGACGCCCTCAGCCCGCACGAGTTCCTGTCAATTTCAGCTGAGCTTGTTCGACCTCATCAACCCTGGGTCCCATATACTAAATAACCAAAACAAAAAGAACAGTCCCTATCATCGTTCCAGCTCACGCCACAATCTGCATAGCTTGCAATCTTGTCGAGGCACGCTGAGGATACATGAATTCTTGAGGACGAGTCCAGTAGAGCTCTATAAAGCCTAAAGAGGCGACTAGAGCTAGTTTAGACATACAAATGAACCACAAGAATCGCCGTGGACTGTGTCTCACTCCTTTTTCACGTCGCGTCGCTAGATGCCTATGACTCAACTTTTAAGTCTAATTATGATTGATCATCTAACCCCTCCTCCGACTCCGAGGGGCAAGTTTTCGGCCCGCAATTGCAGTTCGAGTTCGAACTAGCCCAGAAGTCGGTGCGGGGTTGTCGATATCTGTGCCTCGAAGTGTGTTCGCTCGCTAGGAGGCGAAAAAAAAAACAGATCTTGAGTGGTATAACTCATCGATCCTCGATCCACGCCCACATTAATCCTCAATCATTCGGGCCGGTTCCCCATGAGTGGATAGTGGATTACCCTGGTACACCACGCAACAGACAGGCTATACCGCGGGTTTTATCATTCCCTGCGGAATGGTTCACTAAGCTGCAAGGTGTGTTCTGCGCATGATTTCTGAGTACATAATCCGGTGAAGGCGGTACTCTCTGTCAGCTCCTGCGTATCAGCTGTGCTTTGTGTTCTATGTAAAATTTGCCCTTTCAGCTAACTTGTTACTCGGAAGACTAGTGCGTCAGGGTAGATGACTTGTGGCGGTCACCGGTCGTCCGCCCCTGTGCGTGCGTGCGAGAAGGGACATACCGGCGGTAAAGTCTACTCTGTGTATCGTTTCCAAGCACGAGCTAAACCTGAATAAGAGGTTTTGATCATTTTACCCTTCTCAGCGGCGACGCCCCGACTCTGCTTTGAACCTGGTGACTCGTGGACTGCAAGACGTTTGTGAAGCCTTCGTTCTGTACGATTTTCGAAGAGCTCAAAGACATAGCCTCAAGATGATAGGTTTCTTTGGAAGTCCGAGGAGGAACCATCTTACCACCTCTCTCCCTGCTACTTCCGCTTACTAGCCGAGGCATTATCAAAGATTTAGCGGGAGGCCTAACATTCTACCCCGAGGAGCCAGTGCCGTAAACCACGCACAAAGGCGGGAGGGCGAAATGACACCAAAGCGAATGGGGGGACGGCAATGTATTGATCTTCCGGTAATAAACCTTGAAGTCCGAGAATACTATGGTCGAGGGGTCGCAGATTCGAACAGTTCTAATTCATTTCGGATCCTATCAGTTAGGAAATCTAGGCAAACACAAAGATGCGCTGTACACTGTATTGTTTTTGATTGCAGTTATAAGTTGGACGGTTGTTAGACTTTTTCTCTGTTTTACCTGACAACCCACATCCATCCCATCTGATTTTGATATCATGGCATCCTCAGCTTTCGTAGATCACGGCTCGGCTTTTCATCGTTATACCCCATTCCATTCTTCTGAGTATGTTTACCGGCCCAGCCCTTCGAGGTCCTTGAGCGATGACCTCAACTCCCTGGCGTCCTACTATCCGAGAAGCGGCCATTCTTCCAACACATACCAATCGAACTTGCCTTTGCCCCAACAGACCCCTCAGCTCTCATTGTCTTACGCCGATATATACCCGCCTACTCCTCCGATGCTCACCACTCCAAAGGACATACCTTCTTCTACGGAAAGCCAAAGTCAACGTCCTTCCCTACCCTCTAGAAACTACACATATCCAGGTCATGTACCCCAAGAGATCATTTACACGGAAGATGCCGCAACGAGACTTTCCGATCGAGTAAGGCGTAGATGCTTTAACTGCTCTAGCACGGACACAAGAACGTGGCGCAGAAGTAGCTTGAGCCCTGGCAAAGTGGTGAGCCTAGAGCCATTTCAAACTTCCTTCTGTCACGTTTCTAACTTCACTCTGTCTATGTAGCTCTGCAACAAATGCGGGCTCTTCGAACGTACCCATTCTCGACAACGACCAGCAGACCAAAAGTCAACTCGAAGGGGAGTGTCTTCCAAGTCAAGCTCGAGTTCGAGCTCAAGATCTACCTCTCCACAATCAGTTTCATCCTCGTCGTCTTCCCCGTCCCCAACCACCACCACCTCCCCCCTTGCGCCCGAGCCACGCCGTCACTCTCCCCTTTCCTCATTCCTCAGCCAGAACCAGAATACCGTTTTGCCCGTGACGGAATTGCATTCCAATTTCCCAACGCAGTTACCTCCGATACTCCCCTTCGCGTCCTACGCGTACGAAGGCATACATGAGGCTTCGGACGCTCACCATCATCATCATCATCATCGACTACCACGCATCCACGCACACACTTGGGGGGCAGACGACTTTGGACTCGAACTCATACCCGTTCAACGTCAATAGCACTGCAGATTCGGAACGTTCTTCCGAATATGATGCTGTAGATCGTCAAACAGCTTCTTGCGACATGCGCCGGAGACCCACTCCGGTCACGTAGAGTGAAACAGAAAACAGTGACGCCCTAGATCCTTACTCCTTGTACAATAATACATACGCGTTGTATCATAATTTATCAATAACGATACTATTTGTTCTCACCCTGCGTCGATTGTGAATTTCACGGCCGTGAGTCTTGTGAGAAGATCAACAAACGCGCAGTAAGCAGCGTTGAACACGGTCTTCGGAGAATCTTCGGTGAGTGAAGAGGAGATTAACGCGAGAGTATACAACTTGTCATTATTGAGGCCATAAACTGAGATATACATGCAGCTGCTCCACCACACGTAAAATCAAGGGCTTGCTACTACCACCGCCTTTTCTCTTCCAAGCCATCTCGCCGTGACCTTTCGAGTGGCCAAATCCAGCTCACCCTCATTGGTCACCACGATGACTCTCTTTTCCCCGGGCACGAGATCCACGCCGTTATCACTCCACTTCACCTTAGACCATTTCATCTCCCTATACGTCCCGACAGCGGCGCCACCGTCCGCCCCGTCTTTGTCCAACTCGAAGAAAACCCCCTTTGCAGGCCTCTTCACTTCGACTTGGACCTCCAATCGCGCCTTCTCCCTCTTGATCACCTCCACAGTTAGCTCAGGATCTGGAAGAACGAGGTATCGATAAGGCTGAGGCCAATCGGTCTCCCGCGAGACTTCTTTCCCCTGGCTGAGTAACCTGACCAAGACGACGACAGTGCCCCCCGCTCCCTTTCCGGGGCACTCTAGCGCCTGGACTAACTCCGTGGTCTGATTCGGTTTGATTTCGGCGACAGAGTGTGTTTCATTGTGTCTCCAAGACGGGTCGTCAATGTCGAAGAACGTTAGCTCGAGAGTAGCATCTTTCAATGCAACAAGGGACGAAGATGATGCCCAGACGTCGAGGGCAGCAGATACTGTCTGGAAAGCTCCGTACTCGTAGAACTGCTTCGGCCGATCGTTTGGGCGGTTTTTGTGGACCTGACAAGCCTCTCTTAGATACATATCCCCACGTAGACGGGGTTAAATGAGATCTACATACCGTTCTGTAGATACCCAGGGCAAGTGGGGCAGAAGCCCTCTTGATAGCGTAATAAACGGGCTTTGCACGTAGCTAGAATTGAAAAAGGATCATCAGTACCCCGAGAAAAACCTGGAATCTATCGATGTTAAGAGGAACTCACGAAGTAATCAGCGATTGCCCAACTGGTGACAGGCCAGCAATCATTCAATTGCCATACTAACACCCCGGCGCAATATTCCTTCCCTGGTCCCCGCCATTCCCGGCGCCATACACTGTAAGCGTAGCCGATGGCAGAAGCCTGCATGAGCTGGGTCAGATAAGAGTACCTATCAGACGGTCAGCATCGCAAGACAATACGGCATAGAGACGAGCGACATACGTTTCCAAATCTTCTGTCACTTTGAAGTTGTCATTCATCGCAATCGCAAACCGACGCTCAAAAGCACCAGCTCGAGTGTGTTGTGCGACTAGTTTGGACTGAGGATGCCAGTTCCTCTCGGGGAACTCTTCCGATTGGAAATAGTACTCGATCGTCTTCATACTGGGCAGCGCGGGCATACCGAACTCCCTGGAGTAACGTTAGCTTGTTTGTAGACAGGCACGGCGGAGATATAACTTACGAGACGAATCTACCGCCAAGGACATCGTAGTTCTGCCACGGCAGTTCCTTACCTCCCCAAATATTCCACTGGTGAACATCTCCCACCGTAGGATCCGCGGTATCCCAGCCTTTACCACCGTAAGGGCTCCCACGATGGTAAGGGATTGGCGGCTCCGTCAAAGTGTTGACGACAGAGGGTAAGACATCTTCGTAAAGCAGAGTCGCAGGAAGAGTAGGCACGTCTGCAAAGCCTGTCAGCATCACGAACATTGCTTGAAGGACCGAGAGAACTTACCGCCCCATTGCAACACCATCTGATAATCCTCATTGTTCCCGCACCATAACGCCATACACGGGTGGTGTCGCAGCCTCTTCACATTGTCCTCTGCCTCCCTCTTTACGCTCTCAACAAACTCGGGGAACTGAGCGCCAGGGTAAACGCCACACGCGAACTGGAAATCGTGCCAACATAGTAGCCCAAACTCTGTTGGACAAGAATCAGGCACGTGCTGAGAAACGTCAAGGGCCAGAAACTCACCATCGCACGCATCCATCATCGCATCGTCTTCGTAGACACCACCTCCCCAAACTCGGACCATATTCTGACCTCCTTCGACGGCCAGCTTCATCCAGTCACGATACCGTTCCTTTGTGACAGTAGTGAGAAAGTTGTCGGCTGGGATCCAGTTGCTACCGACAGCAAAGATTGGAACATTGTTGACCACAAAAAAGAATGTGGAGCCTTCGCCGTACTGATCTGCCTCTGCGAGCGAGTTCTGACGGAGCTCGACAGTTCGAAATCCGATACGTCTCGAAAGAGCTGAGAGGGATGAACCCTATTAGAAGATTGAGCACGTTATACGCGAAAAGTAGATTGACACGTACGTCTTCACCCAAAATTTCGACTTTGAGATCATACAGCGACTGTTCCCCGTACCCGACTGGCCACCACAAGGACACTTCGTCAGCCGTAAGGTCCCATTGTAGCACGTTCTTAATCTCGTCTTCCGAGGTTAATGAAGGAATTGGGACTTCCTCGGAGCGAACGACGGTCTCGGATGTCCACTTGGCCAGCGAAATACGCGCCTTCTTCACGAGGGAGATCGACCCTTTGACGGTAATGTCGAGGTTCAGGGATCGCTTCGAAGAGTTTGCATCAAAAGATGTTCGAGCGTAGACGTCTGAAAGTTGAACTGTGTAGGTTTTGAGCTCGATGGAGCGGTATGGTCCAGCAGTCATCAACTCAGGTCCCCAATCCCAACTATCCGAGTAATAAGCAAACAATACGGTGGTAAGAGAGTTGTAAGAACGCACCGCCAGTCGTACTGTGCCTTCCTGACATATACTCTGCTTGGATCCCCCAAATTCGTCGAACCTCCTCGTACCCTTCCAAACTTATTCTCGAGCTCTTTTGCTAATAACTTGGCCGATTTGAAGTGGAAGAAGAGAGTATTCTCCCCTTTCGGATTGAAGCTATCGTCTGCGACGGGAACGGTATGGATCTGGAACTGGTTTTCGGAGGACAAGATGACCTTCCCGTTGAGATACACGTCGACGAGAGTATCCAAGCCGTGGAACACAAGTTCAGCATGCGTGAACGATGATGGGGTAGGGAATGATGTGGAGTAGAGCCATTCGACTTCGCCGATCCACTGGACTTCATGCTCGTGGAAGCCGAGGTACGGGTCCGGAATGATATTAGCTTTCATGAGCTCCACATGGACTTCGGAAGGGAAAGAGTGGGCTTTACGCCAGACGTTGCTCTTGGATTCTTTGCCGGGGTTTGACAGAGATGAGGAGGATGGAACTTCATCGAGAACGTTGGATACGGTGGGTTCCCTCTGTTTCCAGAACCAGGGATAGACATCGAGGCCGACTGTTTGAACGCCTGGCATAGTTTGATGGTGGGAGTAGGAAGAAGAGATCAGACGAATGACCAACCTTCGCGCTACATCAAGACGTCTCCCGGCTGAGCGGTCCGTCACATGGCCCGGCAACTGTAGGCGCTAATTTGCTGACCCTAGCCGGCGCGGGCGCCAAAATGATCAAGTCGTTGAATTCCGATCATCATATGGGACCAGCCCTGACTAGCCCCGCACATATGAATCACCAGATAGTAGCAGATAGCTCGCGTGAGCTCCACTGGTACTGGTATGAACCACGCAAAACCTTGATCAAGACCGACCCTCTCACAAGAACCTTAGTGCCCGAGCGATGGCCCAGGCCCTCCCCCTAAAATTCTTATCTCGTACAGTCCATCTGATATCCCTTCTGTGTGCGCGGATTTGGAGGGAAGAAACGTGAGTTCAAGTGCACAAAAATAGGGTATAAAGATAGGGCGCGTCTCTGTTGCGCAAAGGGTGAAGTAATACTAATACACGGAAAGAGAACGAAGGACGAATGTGCGAAATAACGAAACGTTTAAATAGAATATTGGAATAGGTATTCGTAATCCTTCAAGGAGTAATTCACCCAACTTTCGATCTCTTCGGCGAGGTCTGGACCCCATTCCTTCACCCACTTCATCTTCTCTTTTGTCAAGTCGATTGTCTCTGGTACCGGTACCTGTAAAACCGTCATGGGTCAGACCGTTCACGGGAAGCCATGACACCAGACGACTCACCGGTTTTACCCCGCTTGAACGCCTCAAGTCTCCTGTAAACGTCTCCCAAAATGCGTCTCGCGCAGGTTGGCAATCAGGCTCCCAAGTATACCTCACGACTTCATGCTCCTCTACTTCAAGTATGTCGCATAACCTCCGCATCGTCCCCTTGGGGTCCCGAACGAGTTTGCTCCCATCGATGACCAACGGTACGGTCTTACGTCCCAACTCGAGGGAATGTGACCGATAACAGTCAAATATCATCTTCTCCCAACGATATGTAGCAATCGGGGCGAACTCACAGTCCAGTTTGGGCTCCCCCTGAAGCTTCTGGCGACCACGGATAAGGGAGGGGATCATGAGTGCTGGATGGCGAATCGTGATTACGGGAGTAAAACCGAAGAAGAAACGGTCGGGGAGGAGGGTCGGGTTTGGGATTTTGGTTGGGTGAAAGTGGGGATGTTTGAAGATGCCAGGAAACACCGATCTGCCGTCCTCAAGGCTCTCTGAGGGAACGTCAAGCATCTTATCGGCCACAATAGGCGATGGTCTCGTGGTACGAGGAACGAATATATGGTCGTTCAAAGTCGCGGATGTCATGAGCATATGGGTGTGCTCCAGGAGAATGGGAAGCTGACCCTGCAATATCGATGTCACTAATTCAGTCCAAGAAAAGGACGTGAAGCGCGGCTCACATTCTTCTCGTCTTCCGCGATAACCCTCTGTGCCTCGTCCAGGCAGGTCTGATAGCTTACTACCCCATTCACAGGTCGACGAGGAGTAGCTATGACATTTCCTGGTGGATATGAATTCTGCCTGTCAACGCCTGACGTGTAGGCATCCAAAAACACCAGCCCGTCAGTTTCCGGTTTTCCCGTGAGCATCTTGAAAAGGAGGTGGCATGCCGTGCGAGGGTGTCCAAAGATCAGGATACGCAAAGGCTTGGGCTGAGAGGAGCAAAGGGGAGTCAGTTGGCCCATGACAACCAAGACAGGAACAGCAGCCTAGTCAAAATGTTCTGGATCGTATTTTATACCAAACACCCCGATGCTGTGGCAAATGTCGCACGGCAGGCAACCAATCCGTGTATTCCATTCCTTCTGCATTCCTGACCTGAGTCATTGGACCTGCCAGTATATTCCATGTACAAGACGCGATAGCTCGCAATTGCCGTAGAAGGGTCAAAGACTAACCGATAGGAGCTTTTTGTTTTCCGAGCCGAGCGCTCCCACCTGTCTTATTGTTTTTGGCAGCTCTTCCTCCACCTTTTTGTTCTATCCGTCCGTAAGGAATTAGGCGAATAAATGGTGTTCATTTCATCTGCTTCAACATCAGCCGGTTATCGGAAGTCTAACGGCCTAGACGTATGTGCTTGCAACAAGGGTACAACCCAAGAGGGAGAACAGCATTCCTGTCTGCGGCAATAAGAGTTCAGCCTCTGGCGCGGCGGTACGTTCCTGAGCCTGTAGAGTGGTAAGAGCACACCAAGAATGTCGCCATCCGTCACACAGCCAGAGTTTAGTCTTCCTAGAGTAAGATGCGTTCGACATTTGTGGACGTTGGACAGTGACGGGAGAGATCGTTCAAGGCCCTTAGCCAGAATTGGATCGACTTTGTATTGGTTGAACATCTGGTGGAGCTTTGTTGAGTTCTTGTCGCGAGGTTGCCCGTCACAAAAAGGAGTACACATGGATTGGATGAATGGAGGGGCGACGGGATGATGAATCGATGATGGCGGTTCCTTCTCAACTCGGGTCGAATTCTCTCACAGCTTTGGCTTGCCATGCGATGAAAGCGGGGATGTCCGAGTTGGTACCATATAAAGGTGAATGCCACGTGGATACCACGTGGCCAGCAAACCTCTGATGAATGTTCGCGGAATGATTTGTAGCTGTGAACGATTCTGCCTTAGAGCGTCGTACGGAATGATGCGTGTAATGTAGCGACACAATTTGGTACCGAATCCCCGGTAGCGAGCTACACCCTTTTGTAGCTCAAGATCTTGTCAACTAGCCTCCCCACACGGCCCCGATTCCAGCTACTCATCTCCTCCCAATCTTTACTACCCTCTCCCAGCAACGACCGAGCTGTTATAAGATGTGATGCCAGTGCGATATCCGCAAACACCGGCGATTTACCCATAACAAACTCATTCTCCTGGTACGCCGCTGGCAATGTGTCAAAAAACGCCTTGGCCCTTTTCAAGTTCTCCGTCCGCTGCTGCAGAGTAGGCGGCTGGGGTGGTTCGGCATCACCATAAACCTTCTTCCTGGACTCCAGAAGCTCCTTGGAGTACCACAAACCAAATTTGAACGCGAGGACGTCTTGGAATGCATCGATAAAAACGGATTGGAGGGCTAGTGTACCAGGTGGTAGGACCTGGGGCGTATTTGGATAAGTTCGATCGAGGTACTCTATAATTGGGAAGGACTCCGCCACAGAGTTCCCGGTGTCCGAGTCGTAAATGAAAGGGACTGTGTATCGAAGACTACCATCGGCTCTGATAGATGTGGAAGGTGCCCCGACGGCTTTAGCAGTGGGCTCAATCTCGTCGAATAGTAGGTGTTTGACCAAGTAAGGAATAGATTTGTAGTTGAGAGTTAGTCTAAAAGTGGTTTAGGACGACAGCTTCGGATCCGCAACTGTGAGGTCACCTACATAACTTTTCGGACATGTGGGGAAGCGCCAACATCTTCGGGGAACTCCGAAGGTCCCATATCGTAGACTGTAATCATCTTCGGCGGGTATTAATGAAGGCACTAAGAGCAGGGTATGATGAAGCTGGAATGAAATGTGGATTTATACACTATAAGGTGAAATGGAATAGCTCGAGAACCCCCGAGGCTTGGTCCGTTCTGGAGACTATCCGTGGTTGACTCGGGGAACAGGGATCGATTAATGCTCGTAGCCCGCGGTGCTGGAACCACGGGATTCAGGTAATCGATCTTCGGTCTTCCTGACTAGACTTTCCCCACGGTGATTGCGGACTCTAATGTGCGCGTCGAGGATCCGAAAAGTTTGAATGTATTCAACTAAAGACCGAGCGATGTCGAATCGTAATAGCATGCATTCTGCTTCCTCAATTTTCGCATCTAAGTATACGGCAGAGAAGATACCAAATGAACTTGTATTAGGCGCTGACCCTCTTGTAACTCAAGAGTTTCTCCACCAATCTCCCGGCTCTTCCGTTATTCCAACCACTGGCGTCTTTCCACTCCTCACTATCCTCCCCAAACAGCAACTTTAAGGTAGTGAGATGCGAACCCAACGTGAAATCCACCAAACCCGGTTTATCCCCCGTTAAGAACTCATTCTCCCCGTAGTTGAGTCCCTCCACAAATACTTTCAACGCGTTCCACAGCTGCGTACGCTGCTCCGGTGTCGGAGCTGGAGGCGGCTTCGCGTCGGGGTATAGCCTCTTTCTAGACTGGAGTAACTCCATGGAATACCACTGCGGCCACTTCGCCGCAATCAGAGGGACCAACGCCATCGTTCTGGCTTGGAGAGAGTCGATGAAGACCGCCTGTAATGCCCTCGTACTGGCGGGAAGAACTTGTGGTTTATCGGGGTAGGCTTGATCGATATATTCGATGCAAGGAAGGGAATCGGATACCGCTTTTCCCGTTGAAGAGTCGTGGATGAAAGGAATGGTGTATTTGGCACTTCCATCAGGGTGGACCGCGGTAGGAGGAACTCCGACAGATTTGGCAGTCGACTCGATCTCGTCGAATAATAGGTGCTTCACTTCGTACGGGATGGATTTGTAGTTGAGAGTGAGGCTAAGAGAGGAACTCGTTAGAGCCGTACGACGATCACGGGTGGCAAAATGTTAATACTTACATAATTTTACGGACGTGAGGCGAAGCCCCAACGTCTACGGGGAATTTGGAAGGTCCCATATCGTACACGGTAATCATGTTGCGTTCGGGTGAGTGGAAGAGAGCTTAACAATCTGTATCTTCCTTGTCGACAATTTCTTGACTTTATACCATATCACCACTGGAGGAGACTTACTAAGACACCCTACCTGAGGATATATTACTCGATCTCCTTCTCGTGTTGTGCCTGCTGGTAGGACATGTTCATATCCGATCCAATTTCAACCTGCTTTCTATTGAAACGAGTTTTCATCTCGGATAATAGACTCGGATATTTTGAACTAATATGAGTACCATCATTGATCGTTCGGGAATTCCCGAACTCATGGTTGCCATCCCACAGTATGTAGACCGCAACCACTGGGTCGGATGATTCTGAGTATACAGCCTGTGAAACATTCTGAGGGAACGAATGAGATCCGAAGGGTTATTGAGCAGTCTAGGCTGGAGGTTGGTATATGGCCCACGGCCGTAGAACCACCTATGGACTACTGCTTCCCACTCGTCATTCACTCACGGGACGCTGTCCTTCTTCGGGATCGCAGCGGGGTAGTATATTAGGGCACGAAGGTCACTTCACCACGGCTAATATTTACCCATGTTCCACGCTCGCTCGGCCACTCTCTCCTCGTCAGCCCTCAAGTCAATACTCACCCCTGCACGTACCCGAGCCCATCATAATAATGCCCAAACCTACCGACAAGACTTTCGGATAGTCAACTACAATATCATGAAATCCAGAACTAAACGGCCCTCGAAGGTACGTTCTGACGCATTCTGTATTCTGAAGATCCATACCTACGTCTAAATCCCCAACTCAAATCATTACGTTCCCTGACAGAACACATACCTGATAGATGTCCGCGAACACGATGAAGTCGTTCACGGCATGATCCCCTCGGCCGTAAACCTCCCCCTATCAAATCTCGGTAACTCCCTACGTTATTCTCCCGAACGTTTTGAGAAGGCATACGGTTTTCCAAAGCCACAAAGGAATAATGAGATCATCTTCTATTGCACAAAAGGACTGAGGAGTAAGACGGCGAGCGAGATTGCGTGTAGCAGTGGGTTTACAAAGTGAGTTGTGGTCTATTTTGTGGGGGCATGGCAAATTGATTGTTTAATTTGCCTAGTATCTTGGCTTACGAGGGGTCTTGGTTGGAGTGGGAACGAAGAGAGCTCGGAAAGAGGTATTAGGACTGGTTGAATTGATCCGCTCTCGTCATGGCGGGCATGTCGGGATACACATCTATAGACACAATTTGACAAGAAGGGTCCTGGCCTCCCGCCAATGATCACCATACCTGCAGTCAAGCATATTTAGGAGCTCTACGTATACAATCCGTTAGCAAAACAAACTATAAAGTGTTAGAAAACCACAAATTCACGTTACCTACAAAGCTTAAATCTCACCCTCTCCCCGGATACTCCGGTGGCGGAACGTCATCCACCCTCGATCTAGAGTCACCATCACTCCCCGGCCTCTGACTTAATACCCTCATAACATGCTCCATGTCACTACGGAGCCGCAAGACGTCCTCGTTCAAATGCCGCGATCGTCCTTCGTCCGTAGAGGGTGTTTGAACTTGCCCAGGCTCTTCACCTCGTTGGACCTGTTCTTGAGACGAAGGCGGTCCTCTTCCTCTACCGCCGTCCCCACTTTGAGGACTGGGTTGATTCATCAGCATCTCGGACGAACTCAGACCCCCTCCCTCCTCGCCAAAAGCATTAGCGCCACCTGATGAATGGGCACTCTTCTCTCGAGGGGACGAACTCGAGTAATTCGTGAACGGCTCGATCGACGGGCTAGACTGCTCCAAGCCTCGAGTCTCGACCTCTTGATTGGCAGTATTCCGACGACGTTTCCTTCGCATACAGAACCAGATCGCGAAGACCAGTCCCAGGAGACCTACCACACCTCCAACTACACCTCCCGCAATCGCCTTCGTAGCCGATGAGTGAGAGCTTGAGGGATTAGGTTCTCCACGATTGGGACTTTCTCCTGATAGTCGTATTGCGTTGATTAAAACCTGCTGAGCAATAATTTGCGCATCGAGGTCGAGGTCGAGTTTTGTAGAAGGATCCGGGGCGGGTCCAGTCCAGTTGGCATTGTAGATGTTGCTCCCCGGGTCGGTGCTTTGGTCGATTATGGCGTTATACTATCCATGGTATGAGTATGTGATATGCGTCGAAGGGAAGAGCAGAATGTTTAAATACCTGGACTGAAAGGTATTTCTCAATCTCGGTACGAACATTCGAAGCTTTATTTCGTTCGTATAATGTGGCGAGGCCTCGGGGTAGGTTGACATTACCCATGAGCGTACCTCAAGAATCGGACTCTCAGCTCTCGCGTCTTTACAGAGGTAGAATACAAAAACTCACCCGCTTGTCTGAGTATCTCATCATTCGTATGCCAACTGGGGTTAGTGAGGGCCGCTACAACGCTTCCCGTAATCCTGGACACAGGTTCTCGGGTATATGAGCCCGTTCCCAAATCCAGAACAAGACACAAGAACCACTTACATCCCCTCTCCATCCCGATAAACACCCAAAGCCCCAATCCACGCGCCCACATTCCCCGAATCACCCGATGCCGCAACCGTACAGTTCGTCGTTTCTGCCGAATTCAACGAGATCGAGTTGTCTGGTAAGTTTTGGGACGTTCGGAGAAGTTGCGTTCGGATGAAGTCAAAGGACGAGGTGGCGTAGTCGAGGTATGTTTGATTTGAGGTTGATTCTTCGAGGAGGGAAGATAATCTAATCGTGCAGGGGGAAGAGAGAAGTGGGAGGTCAAATCTGGATTGTTGGCGTCTTGAAGGCAATGAGTATCGTACGTTAGGAAGGAGCTGAGGGTCAGTCGTTGTCAACTCCTTTGAAGTGTACGATTGAAGGAAATGGGCTTACGCCGTAGGCAACAAAGAAACAACTCCATCGTTGGGATTGAGGTTCTACACATCAAAAACTCGAATTCAGCCTCGCATCACTCTCAGAAATCCAAAACACGAACATCAAATGTCCCACCCACAACGCTATCTTCCAAAGATTAACTCAGCGTCTCGTAGAAAAAGAGTCCGTAGCTCCGTCAACTTACTGTCAAAACACCTGGCTTGAATCGTAAAATTCTTGCCCTTCACCCCACCCGAAGCAGGGATCGTCCACTTCTGAGCCCATACCCACCAATCAACCGCAAAATCCAAGAACGCTTCATCTTTGTATGCAGTGAAGGCGCGTATTGCCGCATAACCGTTTGTGCTACCAACAAAGGGAATAAGTTCGTTCGGAGCCACTCGGGATCTGCTAGCTGACTTACAGTCCATCCCGTAGGAACTACACGGCGAGTAGAAAGTTCAGTCGACGAAAACGGAAACTTGTAAGGGGTATCGACTGACAGGATTGACGCTAGAACAAAAATGTCAACAACAAGTCGCGTTTAAGGTTCTAAATTCGACAAAGGACCCACCCATCTCTTTCACGCTCCCTCGCACCCAAATAAGCCTTTAATCTATCCTTATAGTTCACTTGGCCGGAAAACAGATCGAAATCCACCATCTGGGAGTAGAGGATCCCGGCTTGATAGTATTTTGAGGCTACATTCGCTCTATGAACTCAAAATTCCCTTCCTAGCGGCTGAAAGCGTGATTTACCCAGTTGCCCATCAGAAGAAAACCTAGCAATTGCTTGCTCCAGCGCATCGTGCGCAACCTGAACCCGGTCGTTGAATGCCGCTGTGATGGTTGATTTCTTCGCGTGCAATTCGGAGACTCGTTAGAACGTGACCTCGTAAGGCCTTCAATGATCCAAGATTAATTTGCTTACCCGCCAGCTAGAAGTATCAAGGGACGACGACATTTGGGGACCGAGCAACGAAAAGTGATGGTGGGCGCTGAAGGGAAAAGGTGGTGGGAGTGCAGCTCCGGCGACGATCAGCTGGGTTCTCATTTGCCTCCCGGCAGCTTGAGTCAAAGCCCCTGAAACCCAATTAGAGTTAGGTACTGGATAGGACTGTCATGATGAACCTCGAGATGATCATCAAACTCGAAAGCCGAATAAAGGCTAATCATCATATCACCTTCGGGAGTCGGCGCGCAGCATTGACAGCCTCTAATATAGGTTTGTCAAGTGTGTGAGCAGAACTGAATACTTTTGAGACGCCCATGTGAGAACGAATTTTCTTGAATGAACGCCGAGCTAGCGGGGAGGACGGGAACACCAAAATGAGCAACCTGAGTGTAAGTAGCTGCTTGCTCTTCAGTATCAATTTCATGGGAGGTGTATTGAATCCTGGATCCTCAGTCATGTTACCTCCGTCCTCGATTCTCGCGGCAAGGTTGAAAAAGACACAACACTACGAAGTGGTGACTGGCCAACGTGGGGATCGAACCCAAGACCTTCGCGTAATTTCTCCAGTACATTCTGGTCATATTAGCACGACGCTCTAACCAACTGAGCTAGTCGGCCCCCAATTTCAGTAACAGGCACGACAACAGGAAGTTCTCAACGTGGAAGAAGTTGATTCAATGAAATGCTGACAGTCTAACTTCTGGAGTTAGCGAAAAGTTGAGATGTGTCTACGGCAGACAGGTATCCCAGCCCCCGGCCTCAGTGCACGCTTGAGCAAAGCTCACCCGACGTTATCCCTGAATCCACTGCGTCAGTACTACATCCTGTGAATAGCAAGGCCCAGTAGGAACGCACTGAATCTGTCCATCCACATTTCCCGCAGGGTAGTACTCGCATACGAACATCTTGCCAGTTCGGTACTTGATGCATCGAGGAGGGGGTAAACGGCGAACGAATGACCGACCATCAGCATCATATATGCGCATAATTCCCACCAAAACGACCACTCACGGCCAAATCCCCACCATTCGGGTAGAGGTGTGGGCACCAAGCAATCGCGCATCCAACTTGTTTCGTAGCTTTCCATACCATCTGGGTGTAATGAGACGGTCGAGGGTGGTAGGGGTTGTACGAGTCTGCACATAAACCGAACAAAGGTCAGTACTGAAAAGCACGAAGGAAGGGATCGAGGACGCACATTGCTCGTTGATCCAATACCCAACGCCCTTCCCAGCGTCACAGTTTTCACCGTATCCCCATGCCAGGTTCTCTATCCATCATGTCGAGTGAATGGGTCAACGATGACAATCCACAGCTATGAACTGGAAGGACATACCGCCCCACTGGCCTTTCGAATGCCTTCTGACACATTTATCTGCCCAGTTTTGCGCGTACGAGGCCAATTTGTCGTTCCAAGTCAACGGTTCAGCATTCTTCACGGCTCGAAGATCGTTGTGTAGGCGAAGGTAGTCTTCTGGTGTGGGACTACGCTCTACCGCTGCGTTGACGTGGGTGAGTAGGCTTAGAATCAGGATGGTATAGGGACTGAGAAGGCTCAAAGCCATGTTGCTGAAGACAAGTGATGATACTGCTGTTAGAGACGAATGTAGTGGTGGTTAGAGAAAAAGATCGGACAAACCAAATCGCGAGTCACCCTGTATATACCCCAAGCCCCAAAACCCAGACTTTTTGCCCAGAATTCGTGCCAAATGTCTTTTGACGTCGGCACCGCAGTTCTGAAACAGACACCCTGAGGTTCTAGTTCGTGGATTTCGACATCCACACGCGAGTCAAGTGAAGGGATCGTTTGTGTTGTTTCGGCTGCCTAACGTAAGATGAAAATGGCTCTCTTAATGAGGGAGAAAGGAATGACAGTCGTCGAGATAAACGGAAAAGTAGGTTCTGGGCTTGTTTTTATTGAGCAGAGCAAAGGTGGAGGAGGTAGGTGGAGGTGAAAGAAACGAGATGTCCGGATCGGAGCATAAAATTCGAACGCCGAAAGCCAACGTGATGTCGGGACCGAGAGGCTGACAGCGTAAGCCAAATTTCAATCCGACGATCACTGCGGGTCCAGCACGCTGAATTCTCAAGCGTTTTGTGCCGTCTATCCCATTGATTGTAAAGGAGGGTCACTCTCAATGACTGGTACCAGAACCAAACAGGCCTAAGCGAGATCAGTCACCCACAGGCTAATTCATCGCTTGTGAGTCTCTCGCCTCGGGGGCGGCCTTTTCCCGTCGATTACTTACACTTTCATGCCTCAAGGGTAGTTGTGGGACGAATCACGAACACTGATTTATTGGCGATCGCAATCATAATTTTAGACTTAGTTGGGGACGCGTCTCAAGTCTCCTTGATAGATCAGGTACTTTGACGCTTTCCTTCTCCTCGATCTTCAAGACATTATAGGGAGCAATATGTGAATGCGGTGAGTGACGATCAAAGTAAAGTAGTACAGTACGTTGGATAATTGTATGCGGTCTACTATAAAGAATGACAACGAGGGATAAAGTAACAGTAAATACACAATGATTGACTCTGATATACAGATGAGAGAGCGAGATCGGAATGTCCACGTACGGGTAGCGGAAAGTCCAAGAAGTCTAGCAACAACGAACTAGCCCTGAGCAGCATTATCATCCTCCTGCTGAGCCATCGTGGTCGAAACCGCTACCTCACCCATTCGTTCATGTCGTCGTGACGTTGAAGTTAGATCAGCGGGGATCGACAAACAGAGTATTTAATCGCAGTGTTGTCGCTGAGCGAGAATGACGGGTCCTCCCCTGAGCTAAGAGAAGGAAGGGGTGTAGCGAGCCCCCGAGGTACAAGAGAGAGGGATGTAAAGTGGCGAGCTAACCGGGGCATATTTCTTGCTGAAGGTCGCTGTTTCGGGGGAGAACCTTCACCCTTTGGGGCGCTTTTGTTGCCGGCGGTCCTGTGCTTGGTATGGAGATCTCTTCCCCCGTCGGCTTCCTGTTCGTTGTTTGCGGGATCGTTCGGGTCGGCGGTGTCGGCGGGTGCTTCTGTAGTATCTTGGGCTTGGGTATCGCCTCCAGGACTCAAGACTTGGACGGGCCTTTGTCCTGACACGCTCAATGGGTCATCGGGGTCGACGGTAAACACAGGTTCACTGAGATCGATAGGGACTTCAGGGCGTGTAGAAATTTCATCTGCAAACAAAGCTTAGAAAATAAACGGACATTGGAGAGATTGTCGGCGATCAGCTTCATCAACGCCTTCGAAGCGATCTGATTCATTGATAGGTCGGAAGATGTTAGTGTATCCGAGATGTCGAGCGAACGCGGTGGTTGTTGGGTCAAACCCTCGAGGGACCTGATATTCATGCATTAATTTGTACAAGTCGGGTGACCACGAGCATGAGTTGAATCCCCAGTTGATGAAGTTGAGCTTGATAGGTAGGCTCAGGTCGACGCAGGCCTCGGGTGAGAGGGGAGGTCCGTCATCCTCATGGAAAGACCAAGGATGGCGTTCGGAAGTATCGCCCCTGTGGAGGTCGAGCGGAGGTGGAGAGATGAACAGAAAGATGGGTTGCTGAAATTGACGTTGGTATTAGGATGGGGTAATATCGACATCGGCATCCAGGGTCCAGCTATGCCTCGCGGGGGACAAGCTCTGGTCGATGTTGAACGTTAGCCAGCAAAAAAACATATAACACACTGAAGTCCCTCAAATCATCCTCTAATGAGACTTTGCAGGCATCGAAAGCACTCCAGGCTTGCGAGATCCAGGCCTTTCCCATGTCCCAATTCCAAGTCAATGCAAGATCTCCATCTCCGTTGAGTTGAAATCTACTCATAGGTCTCAAACATGTTGCATATGGGTTAAGTGGAACATACCTTGTGAATCCATCTTGCAAACACGTTTCCTGCACGAGTTTGTTCCTTTTGTTCCTCCAGAGTTTGTTTTCGACAGCAACGGGGTTTCCAGTCGAAGCGGAAAAAATGGTTGGTTGATTGACAGATTTAGGTACGTCCTCATCATAATCAACACCGAAGATCCTTGCGCTCATGAATGCGTCATCGGCTCCCTTCGACTTACAATTTGTTATATAGCGCAGAAGGACACCCTTCTGGAGAAGTTCGATGCTTGCAGGGAGGTCGAAGCCTGCAGTAAGTATCTGAGCGTGACCCAGGCCAAATACCCCAGGTATTACACGTGCAGGACCAGATCAGTCGGATTCAAAACGCTACAACTTCATTTTCGTCCCATGATCATGGTTGAACGTGGACAGCGCCGACGAAATAACAATTGGGATAGTGGGGAGTGCTGATATTCAACTATAAACAGAACCAGATTCAGGAATGCTCACCACCGAGAACAATTAGAGCACCCTACTTCTGTTCCCTAGCCAACACTAGACTGGAGAAGATGCAGCCGCCCGATGACCGAGGTACAAGTCCACGTTGGGCTGGAGGAAAATGGCCAGTGCTCTTGAACGTGTGCTGATCATGAGTTTACATCCTCGCCGCATTGGATCCAAAGGTGAACTCCTGAGAGCTACACGGGTGTTTGTGGCGATCTGGTATTGACAAAGATCATCCGGGCTACAGCAACCGTACCAAACGAGGCATCGACCCTAAACGCCGTAGATTGGACCAGTCGCCGGCACCAACGGCAGAATAGACTACCGTAAAGCACTGGTGGTGAATCCAAGATGAATAAACGTGATCGACCTGAAGGTGGGGTTGGGATCGACAGATATTAGCCTGTGATATCATACGAATCTGGGGCGTGCTGCATTCGGTGTTGAGAAGCAAGCAAGCGATGGACAAAAATCTGAGACATTTCGCCCATTAGCACGTAATTCAATGAACTGCAAAACCAAATCTCGTAGGGGACCTTCAAGCTTGATACTTAGAGGACGAGGGAGGATGCAAGCGAACAGAGTGGGTTGAATAACATGGTGATTAAGAGACAAACCATGTCGGAATGTAGCCGCTGCCGGATCGGCAGTGATTGCCATCAAAACCAACTGGACCAATCTCCTTGGTCCGTGTGTTCGATATCTCATCGAAGGATTCATCTTGGTCGGGGAGTAACCGTCAACAAGAATAGGGGGGATGGACGTGCTTCGATGTACAATGAGCTTCACTCCGAGCTAGGAAAGGCGGATCCCTACCTGCAACTACTGTTCTCTCAAGTGTTGCTGGAGACATTTGATGTATCTCATCCGATGTGAAGGATGTGGTTGACCCAGCTATACCATCTTCAAGCATCCTCCAGATCCTCCGCGGGTCACATATCTCTTATGACCAATGCAGACTTTCTACACAACACACCTTACCGAAATGCCACTCCCACAGACGTCGGGGGGATCTTTGTTGAACATCTCAATCACGTCGCCCACACATGTATGACACTCACACCTCACAAACTGTGAGATGCAAAGTGATTCTTCTCAACCTTGTTCAATCGGGATTTCCATAGTCCTATCCTCCAATCGGTGTCGCTCGTTACGCGTTCCCGGTGTTGATGGACAACATATCTTCTCTGAGGCAACATGGAACTCTGGGGGAATAACCTTAGGTACTAGCACATATCGGTAAAGATCCACAAACCACAACTTCAAGCTATCAGCACATCAAAATCGTCCCTCGCCATCACTCTTCCCACACCACTGCTCCGATTCCCCATATCGGAATGAAGAATACTGGGGTATTTCAATCAATTCATATGGGATTTTCAGTGTGACAAAAAAATTTGCCGGGGTCAGTTCGTATGAAATTCGTGTGACCGGTGACATTGGAGAAAAATTTCGTATGGAACTCACAAGTCTCCGGCAACCGGGAGTAAATGTAGGGGAATTACAGTAGCGGCAAAAATCGATGTCCCCCCCCAAATAAGGAAAGGGGCTCCGCAGGCGGGGAAAAGCGTTGCTACCATGTGTTTTTGACCTATCTCCCACATGCCTTCACTGCAATCCCCCGCCTACGGAGCCCCTTTCCTTATTTGGGGGGGGACATCAATTTT
>JANHQD010002069.1:0-21809 GCA_024721195.1 Marasmius sp. AFHP31
AGATCTCTGAGGAAGAATTGGAAATCCACGAGTCGAGCCTTGCCATCGTGAAAGACGACGGTCGATTGCGCTCTCATGTACGGGAGTCGTTAACCGCTCTTCGGTCTCGGTACAAGAATCGTTTATTTATTTAGAGCTACTGTACCCATAGGACATTGAACTGTATTGATAGCAATGTACTTCACGCTGTATTTTGAGAGCGGGACCGTGTTGTATGGCTGAACAAACAACGCGTCGCGCATGCAATCTAGATGCACCCGGACTCGGGTTGCTTGATCACTTTTGATTTGGTGTGACTTGTGTACTGAGAAACCTTCATCTTTTCTCTTGCTTCAGAAAAAAGACCAGTGACATGTCTCGCCCCTCGCGTTCGTCTGCTCGCATACAAGCCAAGTCAAACCCCCCGCCTGCCAAACCAAAGTGGGTCGGTATATTTGGGAGAGATGATTGATTCTAACGCCTATCTAGAGAGCAGCCAATCATCGTGGAAAGAGGTACTACATGGGACTTGGTGGTGGTAACGAGCCCGCCTCCTGGCAAGTCGAAAAAGGCGAAATCACAGGAGGTGCAGGAGGCTGATGAAGTTCAGAACCAGGTGCGATACATTGCCTGATCTCTACTAGTATACTAACCATGTGGCTAGCCTCAACAGAACGCAGACGAGGAACAGGCCTTGGCCAGACCTATCTCGCTCAATCAGCCAGGCGGTGGGGGAGGTGGGGATAATGTCAGTATCACGTTCATGGCTTTAAGAATTGTCCACTCACGATAATTCCAGGCTAGGAAGGGGGAGGGCGAGGGCGAGGACCTGGATCAGCATAACGCTCGAGGTCAAGAGGGGGGACAGGAGGATCATGATGAGGATGAGCACGAGCAGGATGGGGGGCAGGACGGAGATGATGAGGACCAGCAGGAGCAGGAGCATAAGCAGGACGAGGAGGATCAGGATCAGGATCAGCAGGAGGGCGACCAGGAAGAAGGGGATGAGGCAGAACATGGAGAGCACGAAGAGGAGGACATGGCTGGAAATGGGCAACTGGTCGATGAAGACGAGGAGGTGGAGCAGGCGCTCGGCGTTGGCCCCCTGGATGACTCCGATGACTCTGGTTCAAACTTCAGTGAGACCCGGGCCAATGAGAAGGCACAGCGGAGGAAGAAAGGAGTTCACTCGAGCTCGGAGGAGGACAGCACTGAAGACGATGGTAGCCCGCCCCCTCCTTACCCAAGTGCAATCCCGAAGACGAAGGGAAAATCCCACCGATCCAAATTCGAGCGGCATATTCGACCCACAACGACATCCCTGCCTGCGACGACCACTTCCGCGGACATGGACAGTACACGGCCCAATTCCTCCGATCCCTCACAAGCCGACATCGTTACTATTGACGACAACCGAGGCTACAGACGAGGCCCCATGTCGGCCAAATGTAGAGGGGAATTAGACGACCTCCAGGCACATATCAAGGCAGAGATTGCCCGGATCTCTAAGGATTACGAAAGATCCCCCGAAACCTTGTACACATACATTTATGGTAACGACGTGGCGGAGCAACGAAAGATGAGCGTTTGGAACATTGTACAATCGCACGCGAGTCACTATGACCCCAAGCCAGACGACAGTGAGTATTCAATCAACGTCACTGAGCTCAATTTCACTCAACTCTCGTCACAGTGACCTTGAAGGAGTGGCGCACAAGCGTTCAGGTGCTGTATGAGCAGCGGAAGGAACACGCAGCGCAAAAACTAGGTGTTTCGAAGCTCAGTGCCGAGCAGCTTCGGGAGGAGTTTGCTGAGGAGATTAACTGGTACAGTGGGCAACAGGTCGCGATCACCGACGCCTTACTCCTGGACGGTTCGATGACAGCAAACGTCCAAACTCTTCTGCGGCCGGTACTCGCCTTCGTAAGTCATACTGTTGGCGTTCTTCTCCTTCCTGTTGCTCAACGATGTCCTAGTCTCATAAGGTTCGCGATATGTATGGGGCTTATCTCATCGGTTATTACATACAACCGAAGAGGGATAGCCAGGGCAGAAGTGTGTCTGTCACTTGGGGTGCGGCGGACGAGTTCATACAAGTGAAAAATAGCAACGAGATGGCGATCCAGGACCAATTGCACGACCTGAAGGCTATGTTTAGGTTTGTCGCGTCCTTCCACACCTGCCTGTGTACATGTCTCATCTCTCTCATAGAGTTATCGAGTTACAGAACACCGGGACATCAAAGGAACATGCGAAGCACTTGGTACTCTTGGATAGGGAGAAGCCGGGGAAGGATCGCAATCGTAAAATGATCAAAGTCTTTACAGATGCGGATACCAGTGAGTTGCTTTCATAGTTGACTTGTGCATTACTACGGGCTATTAACAAATGCACCTGGCAGAGGCATTAATTGGGAAACCGATCCCAATTGATAGCTTCATCAAAGTCGCTTGGAAGTACCGCCTGTGTATCAAGGGGTGGCCAAGCGACGTGACATTCCCTTCAACAGGTTGCGGGAGTGTGTACAGGATGGAGGCGGCACCTTGTGATAAGGTGGTTAGACCTTGGGAGAATTACATCAGGGCGGTAGCTGAAGGCAAGAAAGACGACCCCTGTGTTGTGAAACCTAATTATTTCCGCATTGTGCGTTGGGATGAAGGTGAGCCCCTCGGTGCTCTATCTATTCACGGGATACTAATATTCTCTGTCTATAGACAGCATGGAGCTGTCAGAAACCGATCCAAGGACAAAAAACGTACCCATCATAATCGATGATACGGGAGAGGTTCTCCACACCGCCGAAACATCGCCGAACTTCGGGACGGAGAAGTTCTGGGACCCGTTGGCGGAGACGAAGGGCGGGGGCAAAAAGAAGGGCGGGAAACAACTCAAGCCTACCATTACCATCGACGAGGCTCGGGAGAGGAGAATACGCGAGATGGCTCGTGAAATATCGAGCAGCCTTTGAGGGATAAAGGAGAAAGAGAAGGAGTTGGACGACCTGAGGGCACGGGTCGAGGCTATTCAGCAGGAGGAGGACGAGGAGGAGGAAGCAAGAGAGAGGCGAAGCCGTGGTCGTAACGACGGCCCCTTTGGCATCCAAAGTCGTGGTAAGTCAACCCTTAGGATTATGCATGACGTGAGCTAAATCCTTTGATTGTCTTGCGTAGGTTCTCGACGAAACAGGACGCCTTCTCCGAGCTCAGACGAAGGAGACCACCTTTCCCTACCGGTGCCAAGAAGGCGTGCGTCTCCTACCCCTCACGGCCGCTCCCATCACGTCGTCGGTAAGTGCAACCTCCACTAAAAGACGTACCGTCGTTAATCAAAGAGGGAACTCTAGACAGTGAACCTTCCGGTGCTCCTCGCAAGGGCTTAACTGACACTGCACGCTTCAAGGGTTCTTCTTCTCGCAGCGGTAAGATCATATTGCTTTGGCGTGTCGGGATTCAAGCTCACAATAATCACCACCCAGGTTCGACTCGCACGGTGATGCCTATGACAGCGATTCGTCACAAAGTGGTGGATAACAAGCGTAAGTATACTAGCCAGACCATGCATGATAGTCAGTCACTGGACTAACGAGATCTGTTTTACTTAGGTGTTCAAGAGGACTACTCCGACGGTTCCTATAGTCGAAGACAATCGGAAAGCCGACGATCTGTTGAGGAAGAGTACTCACACCGCGCCCACAACCATCACAAGCGTCCTCGTAGGGATATCGAAGTGGAGTCGCCGGAGCCCCGTGGGCGAAATTGGGACAACAGGGAATCTTCAAGGAATCCCCGCAAGCGTATTCGACGGGACGAGTCTCGAAGTCCAGGCCCTTCTCGAGGTTCAACCTCTCGGAACCGAGACTCATTGGATCCTGGCAAGGGGAAGGGCAGGGACTACGGGGATGCCTACGATGGGGATGACGCTGGTTATGATGAAGACTACGACGGCTACGACGACGGGGCTCCTCCCCCACGTTACGCACCCACTCACAAGTCCCGAGTTCGTTGAACGGTGTCCCTTCTGCTAGAATGTCCCATTGTTACGCCGACGTACTTGTAAATTTTTTTATCCGAGCCAATGCCAACGATATTGTTTTCTTCCTGTTCTTTTCCCGCGTGATTGCTAAGTCTACATGATAACTGATACAACACTTCGAGAAGATAAGCCTTATAATTCCTGAGTCTGCGCACGGGTGATTAAAACACCTTTGCATAGAGTGCTGCGTTGAATACGAGCCATGAACCATGTACAAAGAAGACTGTTCGTCTATAATACAGCCCTACTTCTCTGCGCAGCTGGCTAATGCCTAGCCCGTGGTCGTATCTTCTGAGCGGGGAAGTGGTGATAGATCTTGCTTCGCTCTTGATTGTTGTCTGCCAACTCCTGGCAAAGGGCAGCAAGCTGCTCGTTGAGCCTGTCAACCAAGCATGAGCCATCGAACACGCTATACCTTGTATGTATGTACTCACAATACAATCTTCCCTTTCAGACTTTCTACCTCTTCATGAAGGTGCATTTTGCGCCGTTCCCGATCGATTTGTACTTGCGCATCTCCTTCGACTCCTGCGTCTCTCTCTCTCTCTTCCTCGTCCTTAATCTTGTCGAGGGTCCCCTCATTGCAAAAAATCAAGACATCGTAAGCCCAAAGGTAGTACTCGACGGAGTCAATCTCGAAGGCAATCGCGTTTCGTGATCTCAGTCCCGGAGGGGTGTACTCGCCCAAGGGAAACCGATAATGAGACATCTAGGACAAGAGAATTGGTTAACAGGCTGTTCAATACCAATCACAACCAATGAGCAGACCTGAGCAGACCTTCTGGGCTGATTGACACGTCGATGATGGGATGTGAGGGAGAAAGTGCCGCGTCGATAGATCTTTTTAACGTTTGGTCCTGCGTAGTCCAGGAAGTGGGTATAATGCTAATGTGGTATTCCTATTCTCAAGCAATTATGGTGTAGCGGTTTGCACAGCGTGAATGACTTAGTTCCTCCCTGCAGCTCAGTTGCGCTGACCTGAGTTCGAATCCCGGTGGTTGCATCAAGACAAGTCTAAAGATACTTGAGAGCTCACTCGTCACTTGGCGGCCTGTCTTCAGGAGAGCGGATGGGTAGAAGGTTTTGTCGGCGTTGCAGGATAATGGGACGTTGTCGAGTGATCATCGTCCTGTCTTTGCTGATGTCGTTCTACAGTCGTGATACTTTGGTTTCTACGAATTGAAAATTTGACCTTTTACATTCGGTTCTTAATGGATGGCATGTCACCTCCCGCCAACAGTTCATATCCAGTCGCCCTCATTGTGAACGGTTGTTTTGGCGAAGTCGAAGCATAGTTTTTCAGACTCTAGAGAGCTCACCTCAGCCAACTGCTACTCTCGAGCTTTATGGCGATCTTTCATTGCGTAGATGTCGATTGAGTTCTATAGTATTGAGAAAAAACCACCGAATATTGAGTACCAAGTTCCATATCGATCTTCAAACACGCCTATTTACGGGGCCAGTGGAAACGTGAGTCTCACCATCCGCTCTGCTGGAGATCTCCGACACCTCTCGCCGTGGAGATATCCAGCACCTACTGGTGTGGAGATCTCCAGCACCTACCTTCGTGGAGATCTCCAGCGCCTACCTTTGTGGAGATCTCCAGTGTTGACCGAACGTTGGAGATCTCCAGGTGCAGTCGATTGGTGTCTGGAGACACCAATAGGAACATTGTAGTGGGGCTTTGCAGGTGGAGGGCTGTACAGAGGCTCGACGTTATACACCGAACGTCCCCTCAGGCCGTCTGCATCGTATCCTTCAGATAAGTAGCAATAGGTATATATTAGAGTACTGGCTATTATACACGGAAATACAATGTTTTTTATAAACGAGACCTCCAAGCGCATGCAGCACAGGCTCGCTCTGATCGAGCCACGCTGCTTCTGAGGGTGCCCATAGTACCAGCGGGAGCCAGTACCAGCCCCAACCCGCGCACCCAACCCGCGCAGAAACTGTCGAAAACGGACCCCTGACACCCCAGTCACGTCACGAAAACGCTGGAGATCTCCCCCGCCTGGAGGTTTCCAGCAACTGGTTGGAGATATCCACCGGTAACAAAATGCGGGGGCTGGGGATTTCCACTGGGTGGGCGTCGGAAATCTCCATTCGTGGAGATATTCCCTCAAAAAGGTACCTAATAGGTATAATATTCACCACCGTACGATTATACCTATTAGGTACCTAGAGGGGTATGCCTGAGGTGCATGAAAACACAGTACCCACGACCGCGTCGTATCGGTCAACATTAGCTATATCAAAGTAAGACTTCCATTCTTTTCCATTTAATTGATACGTGCTATAGCAGCCATGATTGATTTTCGCACGACTACCTTTAGTTCCCAACTGTAGGGTCACAGGATTCTCGAGTTGGAAAACATGTAGCTTTGCATGCTTCGCAAAGTCGGGGCTGATGGCATCAGAGGTGCTCCCGCTATCAAAGAGAACAAATGCCTTCAACCCATTGATTTCAACAAATGCTGCAAGGCATCGGTTTTGATCTATGGTACGTTTAGGTCGCATTCCTGTGTGCGGAATTCTAACTTTGGTGGGCTTCAAAGTAGGTTCAACTCCATCGTCTGACACCTTCATAGTACGCAGGTATTCCGTGAATTCCAAGCAATCAACTTCGTCATATTCAACGGTAAGTTCACTCTCAGTGTCCGATTCATCGGGTACCAAGGTTTCATTCATGTAGTTAAATCTCTCGTAAGTGTCATCCCTCATGAACCCGAAATGCTTTTCAGGTCCACTGGAGTATTGTGAACCCCCCCAAGGGTCTGATTCTCCGTCAGAGTTATTAACACTCGACTCTGCATCTGAGCCAATAGCCGCTAATACCTCATCAGCGGACTCTTCAGCTATGCTGCCATCTGAAGTATCCCTTTCATTATCGGACACTTCAACCATCTTAAACAAGCGTGCGCCAGTTTTTCCTTTTGATTCCACCATTTTGTAGAATCGATTTGCGCCGTTAGGTGTGCTTTGTTGTCTGTCCCCAGGTTTCTGACCGCTGTTATTTGGTTTACGCTCATTTTCCCGAGGAGGGTAACGATTTCTATCCTTAGGTGGATATCGGTTACCGTCTCTAGGTGGGTATCGGTCATTCCTATCCTTCCGCGGATAGGAATTGACTTGATATCGACGACCTTCAACCTTTTGAAGTCGTTTAGGTGAAGGTGAGCGTGGTCTCTCCTTCTCCTTGTTTTTCTTTCGATCTCTTGATTTAGAACGGGAGCGGTGCCGTCGTGCACGCTTGTTTTCTTCTTTCAGCCTTGAATAGTATTTCTTGGCATTGAAGCTACGTTCACAAGTTAACGCAGCTTGTATAATATCGTTTATTGTAGATGATTCCGCGGTTACACCGTGGATGGATGTCATGTCGTCCACCATAGGTTCGGGTAACTTCAAGAATAAATGTTGCTTGAAGGTATAGGCGTCGGGAGGGCTTGGCATACATTTTGCATACCGCACCATGGTGCTGAAAACACTCTTAACCCCGCCATTAGTGGAGTATCTCACGTCCTTAAATTTCTCGTATACGTGGGTGAGTGATGCATCATGAATGAATCGTCTATACAGCCCACTAATTACTTCCATAAATGACATACGTCCCAGATACGGAGTGTGTCTATCAAATGCATCGGGTGTTGCCTCGACATGATCCATAAACCAAACGGCAGCACTGTGTTTCAATAATGTACCTACGATGTTGGTACGCTGGATATCGATCGAGGTCAATGCCCAATTGTTCAGGGAGTCACTCTAACGCCTTTCGGGTCCAACAAGTCCCGCCAGTGCAAGCCAGCGGACAAGACTTCTCACCCACTCGTCAAATGCAATATAATCATTATTATCCCCATGATAATATTCAGGTTTGGGGATAGACTGCAGAAGATTCTTTCACAAGTTGGATGTGGTTTTGTCCGACACCTTAGCACCAAGAAGTTGGAATATTATCATATCTTCAAAGCGTTTGAACGCTGCTCTCAGAATTTCTGTTTCTGAAAGGGGTCTCGGATCATATGTGAAAGTTTCCTTTTCGCTGAATGTGGTGTCAACCGACGTATACCGAGTTTGGCCAAACACTGTTGTGTTATCGGCATTGGTAGCTGAAACAAAGCGCCTGACCTGCTTTTTCCGATGTTGAGAGTTATGTTCAGACCCTTCATCTGAACTGGTTCTATCGGGGTCCGAGTTAGTACCCTCGTTATCAGAGCCATTACCATCGGGTGGCCCATTAGGAGGTCCCAGAGGTCCCCCGCCAGCACTACGTCTGGATTTAGATTTACGCGAACCCTTCTCAGGAGCTCGATCTGAAGGCGGCTTGGAATGGTTTCCATGGTTGCTTTCAGGATCAGACGGTTCTTCCGGTTCTCCTGAGAATCGCGGGTAATCTTCTCTTGGGGAATGCCGGGAATTGCCCATGCGTGATCGTACATGATTGTGTGGACCAAACGGCTCAACGTATGTTGTCCTTACATCTGCCAATTCATCCAAGTTCAATTCAAATGTTGCCATTCGTATATGCGGATGTTCTCTTGAGTAAAACTGGTTTCCCTCAATAACAATAGGCTGTTGAGGAATGTTGGTAGTACTAAATTGTGATAGGTCGCGATTTCTAACCATCTGAAGCACATACATGTTCCGAATTCGGTCATAGAACTCGGTTATTGATTCATCGTTACTCCTAGCCAGATGTAAAGAGTTAAGGGGAGTGATACCCCTTCTATGAGATTCTGTAACTGTCCCGGGAGTCGCTCGGGGAGTTGTGTCTCCTCGAGAGCTTGCTACTCTCGAATCTCTGACTTCAGAACTTCCAAAAGGATTGGGAGTAAAATTATCACTACTATAGAACACCGAAGGACTCGATGATGAGTGTACAGGGGTACTACTCGACATTTCATATCTAGGAGTCAACCTAGAACCTTCCGGTAACCACTGTTTCCGGGTTGTATCCCTCCAAGATCTGTCCATCTCCAACACCAACTCTCGATCGGCGATTGACGGCCATCCAAATAGTGATGAGTCCGTCGACGTTAAAGTAGACGCTGGTTCACTCTGTCGCTCAGCCCCCACTGTGAAAGCTGTTGAGACGTTATCAACCTGAGGTTCAGCAGATATACTGCCGAACATACCTGCAGCCTGAGCTACTGGTGAATCGGTGGGCAAAGGGTTGACTAAAACCTGACCCGAGGCCAAATTGGCAGAGACAGACTGAGGGCTGTCAACAGGGTTGGTACTGGACGGGTTCGAGGTAGTCTGGGGCGCAGCAGAAAGAGAAGGTCGTCGGCTAGAAGGAGCCCCAGAGGTAGAGCCCGTGTAGGTAGGAATCCTGGATGGTCCAGGTTCGAAAGAGGAGGTCTCCCGAGCAGGGGCCTTCCCTTTCCTAGTCCTCGTCTTCGCCATAGAGATCATCTCGTTGTGCGGAGAGGAGGAGGGGTATTGCTCTGTGGTATAATACTGTGAGCTTAAAAAATTGTAAGGGGTTACTCACCAATACGCCTTACTCGCACGGGCACCGTAAGCTTGACCAGGGTTTATTTAGACCACAGGTAGTTACAATACTCGGAGAGTAGATAGTGGGCGTGGTGAAAGTAGAAGATAAAGAAGTAATTAGCGTCCGCCACTCTTAAATACTAGTAACGTGGGAATAGATAAATATATAATTAATTTTCGTTACAATAGACTTGGCCTCGATGATATACCAACCCATTATCCTCCTCCCATTCCAGCAGTCCATTGACCAGATGGGACGGGCCCTGCGATTTCAGATCTCGCAGTCCTTTCAATACTTCTGCCTCTCGTTCTGAAGCCTGTCTAATCCGTTCTGCTGGGGGGCTTACCAGGCCTGTCGCTGCAATCTTTAGGAATACCTCCGGCCCCGGGATGATCTGCTGTTGGTTATCATCGCTATCTGGGACTTGGTGAGCACCCATTCGGGAGAGAGGGTCGGCAAGAGCGTTGGCTTTGCCTGTGTTGAACATGTGATATACATGTGATACACAATATTGATGTGTTGTTTACGCTATGGAAGGGATTCCTACGCTACACATGGTACGCCCTACTACTTAATCCTTTAGCCACCATTTCGTTCCTACTTTCCACCTTTGTACTATCATTCTCCCATCTCATTCTTCCTAATAACCAACTCCCTCACTGTCCACTCAAATTCTTGATTTCAAATACTCTCATCTTTCACCCACTCTATCCTCTTCCATACAATATCCTTCCATCCTTTATCCCGAGCTATGACTCGTCCTCTCTCTCTCTCACTCGTATATTTCATACGCGTTCTCAAACCGCGTGTACTCTTTCATACTTATCAAATTCACAACGAAAAAGTATTACCCCTCCTTCATCTTTATTCCCCTCATAATTCCTACTTTTACAAATTCTACCTACCCACAAAAAGTATATAAACCGTACCTATGATTGAGAATCGATACCTTACCTTTTCCCGAGAACTGCGACGCGTTGAGGAGCTAGAGTAAAGCTCAACAATCCTAACACCTTTCCGCCACATTCCCTTTTCCCACACTTTGGATAGCCCCGACCAGCTGTCCTTCGTTCACATCCAGAACGAACAAACCTACTTCAGCGTACAAACAGACAACAAGGTATGGTATTCCCGAAGTGAAGGTGTTACCTCACCGAATCGCTGATGCTGATCCAACTCTCTCCAGACACCATTTTTTGAACCGTCTCCACATCTGGATTATTGAATACCAATGCCCACTGCGGGCTCAGCAACGAACCCTTCATCTTCATCATCACAAAGAACACGCTCTCCGCTTTGGTGCACCAATCCAATTCCCCATCTCTCATCAGATCTTTTATACGAGACGGTCTATATTCAAGGTAAGACAACATCTCCTTGGGCTCGTAGCTATCCTTAAAGTTGCTAAATACTGGTATCATTTCTAAAGTGACAGTTATCAGATGATGTTTGGCATCCTTTGTCATTCACGAGGCCGTTCAGGATGCAAAGCTAGGGATGGAGTTGTAGGAGAGGTATGCAGTTTACAATGGTCTGCATGCCATCCCAATCGAAAACTATTCCCCTTGCTGTTGCTGGCTTATCTACTGGCGGCAAGCTTCCATTGATCAACGCCTTCAACTCCGAAATCTTGTTGTTGAGACCTCTAATCATTCCGACGGTAACAAAACGTTCGTCTTCGGGAATTTGATATTCGGGGTTGGGCACAGAGATCTCGGGTACCGCAGCAAGGCCTGCAGTATCGTGAGCCCAGCTACCATGGAGTAATGGGTGTTGAACGGGTGGTGGCGGGGGGATAGTGGGGGGCTGTGAGACTTGAACGTCGTCAAAATCTTCCATTTGTTGATGTTCGTGCTCAGACATAATGGATAGAGGTCAAAGCGTGCGGGAGCAAATGATGTGGGGGTGGCAGTGTCGAGAAAATTGGCACAACGTGCCTGAGGTTTGGAGATAAGATGAGGATATGAGAGCTCAATCAAACTGTGAGGGAACGACCGGGCCGCGAGACGGAAACCGGGAGAAACCTCAGAGAGACAAAGTGAGACTTTAAGACAGAGAAAGTGTTGATTGAGCTGAGGATTAGGTAGATACATGGCAGTCTTTATAGAAACCATAGATATGAAATATTTAGAGAATATCATAAGAGTTCGAGCGGGAGTGAAATAAAATAGAGAACGGAAGTGAGAAAGTACGGAAGTCTGTAGATACGGGAGTTCGAGGATGCGGGAGTATGAGCGAGGACCGAGCCATGACAAGGCGCGCCAAATAAGACTGGTTAATATGTTTAGGTCTCCTCAACTCTCACATTTTGTCCTCTGAAGCTCTTGGCAGGCTGCCGCGCTAAGTCGCCACTCAATGCAGTCACTTTGGTCTCCAAAGATCAAGCCGGGATAGTTGCGAGCGAGGTTTCCACGGGCTGAGGCAATTGACATCCTTGCGTATTTTCTTCAGCTGACGGACTCTCACACTCTCCGTTTGACCATCACTCTTCAAACGTTCGAGGGAACTCGACTCTTCTATGATTAACTCGCCGAATGTCCGACCGTACAAGGCTCCTCGCATCGATGCCAGTCCCTGACTTACAATACCCCCTCCGGCTCAACCTAACTTTTTCCTGGTCCGACCCATTCTCAGATAGGTTATGCATAATTGGTGGAGCTCACTCTGAGCTGCATCCTAGCCATCAACCCAACCACCAGTGATTACGCTTCATTCCTCAACGCCGTTTGCAGCGCCCCAAAATTGAAATCACTTACCATCATAGATCCCATAGTCCCTTCGATCTGTATTGGAACGGGCTCAGAACCTCGGCACCTTGCATGTTATCGATATCGCACTTTGGAACCGGTTACCCTTCCCAAGCTTCGAACGTTAAGCGTCAAAGTCAGGGCAATTCGTTGCTGTGATGTATTCACAGTATTTCTCTTGCGTCATCTCAGCCTATTTTTCGGACCTAGAGATGACACTTTCTTGGTTACCCAGAATCGTTAGAATGGCTCAATGTGTCTTTGCCAAGCTGGAGGAGATAGACATTTCCGGTGATATTCTGCAAAACGAGACACAGGCGAAGGGCTTCATTCGTGTTGTGGGCACAAATGTAAAGATACTCACCCTCACGGGGAGAGTCTCCAACACTGATCGAAAGGATTGTGTCATCTCTCGTTCAGCGCCTCCCTGGCCCACAGTCGTTCACCGTTGCGGGTGAAAAACCCGTAGCCAACAGAAGAACGGAGTTCAAGTCCCGAAAAGCCTGGCTGAACGCTCCGTTCAGTGTGTTGCCCTCCTTGAGAAAGGTATTGGCCGGAGGGGGAGTGATTGATCTTGTCGTTTAACACGAAAGGTCACCGCATACCGTAGTCTTAAACATGGTACTTCTTCCCCGTCTCATAAGGTATTCCAGACCTGAACTATACGTCTGCTATAATATCCATCAGGAAGATTACAAAAAACCGGTCTTGGCCGTTCCTGGCCGGTTTACGCTAAGGATCAGGGTCTCGACCGGCTATGTCTGTTTTTCCGCAGGCTGAGTTCTCAGCACACAAATCCAGCCATACAGCCAATTTCCCGAGGCAAAACGTGGGCTCACTATCATTTTCAGTTCAAATAGACAATGCTAAGGGTGCTTATCTCTTCATAACCATGAAATATGATACACTGAGCGAGATATTTACTTAGCTTTTCTGGACCTTTGAGCCTGTCAGCCTGCGAGCATGGCTGAAAGGCCAAGAAATGCCGAAACCGGCCGCCGGAAAATTACTCGTCTTCCTGATGTCTCAATATCTCTTGCTTATTCGGGATCTACATGATCAAGGATCCACACTTTACTAGTACATTGCATTATGTAGTTATCCTTATTTCTCACTTCTGGACGTTTTGACTGTCGCTCCAAGTATTAGCGCGAATTTGATAGGGAAGACTAAGGATACTCACGGGAACTGTCCAATAACATTGCCTGGCGGGCTGTACTCGCAGACAAGGAATGTAGAGGTCTACAAGTGGGAGTCAGAATACCAATTTAACATTCACCAGGGTAGAAACACACCGGGAACTGCGGTCCAAAGATCTTATCGCCACATTGAGCTACCGCACACCCGAGTTGCTTCGACCCTTTCCAAACTACCTGCGTGAAGTGGGATGGTTGGGGATTGCTCGGGTTGTAGCTCGCTGATCGGTGGTCGTGGTAAGTTCAATATATATCGGTATCAAGTAATCACTCACAAGCTTCATCAGTCCAGCTCTTCACACCACTCAAGGCATTGTATCCGCCTCCGCTACCGGCCGCGAGGTTTTCTACAATGTGAAAATACGTATTTATTGATCAGATGGCATTGACCATGGAGATGCGAGAAGCGAATGCCAAGATTGAAGACGTACCACCATATGGACCAACCGCACCCCCAGAATGCTGGAAAACGCATTTTTTTACCCAGGTCTGAGCGGCATTGGCGAGAGTATCGCTCCAAGTGAGCGCGGCAGCACCGTGCTTAGCTCGGAAATCGTTATGTGCTTTGAGAACGTCGTTGAGCACGGGTGCACGGGCTTGGATGGCGCTCGCAGCGGAGAGAGAGGCAACGCAAACAGTAGTGAGGAAGGAGAAGAATTTCATCGTGAGTAAGGGGGTTGACGAAGGACAAACGATTATTGAGGGAGGAAAGAGAACGAACTCGAAGAACGTTCGTTGAGTTGAAAGCTCCAGAAAAGGCCTGTTTATATATCAGAGCCGGTCTCTATTCTCGGAGAATTATATGGAGTAAAAGCCTGACTGCGATGAACCATATACATCGGTTTCACCCTCATATGAATTTTGGCCAGAACAGCACATTCCAACTATGAAGCTCGGGATCGTGGTCGAAGTTGAATAAACATACCTTGATTTGGGTCATATACAATGTATACATCACCCGCGGTACGACGGCTGGCCGTATATAGAACCCCCCCACGCACCACGCGGTTCCATTGCAAAGCCAGCTAGCCCTCCAGATGGGAGCCAACATAGATTCATGGTCAACGAGGTCTAGGCGGCAGTAGATCAACATAGTTCCATTGGGTAGATCAAACCGTGAATGTAGAGTATAGAAAGTACGGAATAGCCAACGTGGGTCCAAGTGTTTGGTCAAGGAATACTAGGAAGTGTTGAATGAGTTTCCGATCCAAACATGAGGACAAGACGAAAGGGCTCCGTAACAAAACCGCAGGTATTTGGTATTTTCTGCAAACTTGATTCGAATAGCATATTGCTTTTGGTCCGTGGGCGTCAAGTGTTTGAATTGAAGACCCAAAGAACGAGCCGGCGAGATGTCCAGTTTGAAGCTGTGTTGTAACGGGCCTTGAAGCATTCAGCCTTCGGGACCCTCTCATCCTCCCGACTCAGAATTCCCCGTAACGGAAACGATGGGTAAGGTAACGTTGACGGCAACAGGAAAGTGGTAGGTTTTGGAAGTGTTAATTTGAGAATACAAATCGAATATGTGTGCGTGACCTGTGTACCGACCGTCGACTGATCCGAGACAAGGTTCAATAGTTTCAAGCTGGTAAAATCTCCTGCCCGCATTTTGAAAGCAAGCGACAGGATCCAACTTCGGGTCACCCTGCAGCCTCGGCTCCCATAACAACGGAGGCATGCAACTAAACGCCCCTTACGACGTCCCATTGAGCCTGCACTGCAAAGACGAAACGGACGTTCTGTCAGTACCATTTCGTCTTACATGTTATACATACATCACCGCCCACAAACAATGACAGCTGCGGATAGTTACGACGGCTCCGAGTGCTATACTCGCCTGTGTTTCGAAAATGTAGGAGAGAACCGAACTCAATGAGTACCACTTTCTTTATCCGGGTCGCCCCCAGCCGCGAATATCGATCTTCTAGTGATCCATAGCAAAGCTTGCTAGCGCTTTAGTCGAGCATTACGTCTCAGAGCGGCCACAACAGAACCCAGAACCAAAACCCTCCCATCTTTCTGCACTTCTAGGTGTGGGTCATGGACCCCAACTACCGTGCTCACGATGGAAATGAGCTCTATACTGCTCTTTTAGGAAAAACCTCCCCACAGACCGTTTGAGGAGACGGTTTCCGACTGATGGGAAACTAGAAAAAGCATCTTGGAGGTGCTTTCTCAAACCATAAATCAAACGAGGATAGTGCGGGATGATCTTCGGCCGGCCATCGTGTCATCTAGCCAAGAAGACGAGACTCTCGAGACGAGTCTCCCGGCTGGAAGTTTGCCCAACACCTTGCCACGAGGCCTTGGCACATCTAATAACATGATTTGAGTGCAGGTTGAGTATGTGGAGGTCACGACTAGTCCCCATTTTCCGCGTTCGGGTCCCTGTATCTGGAGAGGATGAGGTAAGTCTGTCTCGAGCCCAGACCTTTTGGCCCTTGAAAGCGCTCACGCCGTAAAACGCTACATATCTACGAGGAGACTTTGTGTTTGCCCTCCCCTCCCCCCACCCTATTATCATCACGATCATCCAGATAACGGGTATACGGCGGAGACACAATCAGGCAGGCGTTCAGCCACCTCGAGTATTGCTACCCTTTGCCTCACTGCGAGGAACTGTGCCTCTATAGCTGAGACTTCTGCCTGGTGAAGGGGGGACATCTTCATCGTAACTTTCATCGTAACTTCCAGGCTTCGAACGTTTATCCGACCGGCTGTTTCTGAAGTCCGAACATCCGAACGCACATCCCACTTCCTCCAGCTCGACAAAACTCTCTCAGCGCTCGGGATTGATATCACGCTCGTTGTAGTCCACTAGTAGCAGCTCACTGTTGTCCGTGTCGGATTCGGACCCCGATAAATTTATTGCGGTCGGATCGAGAGAAAAACATAGTGAACTATGTATGTGGGGCCCCTGTATGAATACAAAGCATTCGTACGCGGCCCCTGTTTTCCAGACTTGATCATGAAAGGCGTTATCCCACTGTATGCTCATACGTATACAAATAATAGTACAGCCCCTTAGGGTAGACAGCCTTGTTCGTGTGTTGCTCTAATGAAATCTACGATCTACGAGTGGCGAATATTCCCTCATACAAAAGGGATAGGCCTTTTAACCTCTTTTCTTCGTACGGCGCACCGAGACGTGTGTACATGGCCTTTTAGGACTTGAAGCTACTTCCGATTGGCACGACTGCCTTCTAACTTCATAGCATGCGGACAACCACATCAGGCCACCGTCGAAACATCAAAGTCTCTAACGATGTCCAGCACGAGATTATCCCCAGCTGACTGGGATTCGTGCACAGAAAGATGCCGGTCATAAACCATAGTTTCGTCTAGCTTCGGTTCTTCTTTCTGTAGGTTTGTTCTGACGATCAAGAGAGTCGGAGAAATCCCCTAGATTTTGGTCGTAAGATCACATCAAAAGAAGTTCAAACAGAACCGCGAGACTTACCGCGATTTGGATAATAACAGAATTCAAATCCGTCGAGTTGGGAAAGCCGGCGAGGATACAGGTGATCAGTAGAATCCACCCTATGAGGTAGAACAAACACGATTGTAGCCTAAGTCAAAAATCAGATGAGGAAGGTCTCCTAGGTGTACCGAGTACTCACGAACGGACTGCAATGGACTGAAATTGTCTCGGTGTACTCGTGGTCATTGTCGGACATAGAATCTTACAAGCTATCGTGACAGCCTTGAGATATAGCAGCGTACCCCTTATAACGATGGCAATCAGACTCACCGATCATGATTGTTAAAAATCCGTTTGCTAGAACGTGGAGGCAGAGACACCCCATGCCCATGGCCTTCAATAATGTCACGGGCATATCATAGGGTCTCAAGCCTTGCATGGATATATCGTCAGCGGGCGAGTTTATGTTGAATGAGGTCCACATCTCCACCAGAATCCAGATTGCGGACACCCCTGCCCCAACTTTTGAGTGGGACAACCATGATGAGCCGTGTGGTTATTGATATATGAATGAAAGACTTACCGTCAAATATGAAACAGGAAAGAACCAGCATGATGGCGTATCTCCTTCTTTGCCATCCACAGATGAGGAAGCATCGGAAAACCTGTCAATGGAAATTTCGTAAGTCAGACTCAAGGGCACAAGAAGATTGAGGATATGACTTGCCAAGGTACTGTCCACAATTAGACTGTGATTCAACGGTCAGTTAACAATACTGTATGGATTTGAAGCAATCTCACGCCATCATCAACAGAATCAAGAATCGACATATCCTGTGTAACAGGCATGTCAGCAGCCGCAGAATGATCATCCAGCTTGGGGCTTACTGTGCAACATTATGGGTAACATACACCTCAATCGTATACTCCCACCCCGAGACCACGCAAAACGCTCGTGTCACGTCCAGGATATCCGCGGCCAGGCTTATTGGCACGCCGACCGATGACAGAACGAAGAGCGAGACCAGTGAGATGTGGCATAACCAATTGCCATTATCTTTCTGTTGCTTCCGCCTTCTCAAGACGCTGAGGCCGATGCGAAAGAGTAGTATGTTGAAGCCGTATAGGAATAGATGGACCTAAGAGTTGGGAAGCATAAATTCAGAATGATTCGGAACATCGAGAATCACACCATTTGTGCTCACAGAGGATACAAGTATTGGGAACACAACGCCGAACTTGTATTGGTTCTCAAGGAACTGACCGTCGAGAACAATAGAGGCGGGCGTCAAGGTCATGTCGGGGAGATCGAGCGTCAAGGGTTTCCAGAAACGAAATTATGCTGTCTTCCTATCCTATATATGAATGAATTGTCTAAGTTTGTTCAAGCCCCTTTGCGATATTCCGACGTCACCCGACAGCCTGGATCCTTCTCCCCACTGATAATCGGGATAAACAGGAAACCTGAATTAACCCAAAGCAGTGAATCGTCGAATGCTCAATGCCCGCACTGTCTACGTTGGAGAATCGCCTCACATTGCCAGATATCACCGCTCCGCCTCCGGCCTTCTTGCAATCAACTATCAATTGTTGAGCAGTCGCAAGGATAATATGACCACCAGCCGGTGGGTGTCACGGAGCGAGTCCCACTGACCGTTGTGGTCATTCACGAAAGGTTCTCCCGATGTCTGAAACGATAAGTGCGAGCGAACAAAAGGCAGACCGAAGATAAGTCAGGGATAGCCCCGCTAGACAATGTGGTCGGATGATACGGACCGAACTTCCTGTGGAGCTCAAGTTTAGAGTTTAATACTCGCATCTGAATTGGAGTGTGTTTACATTTGAGGGCGATAGAGGGTTTCGGGCCCTCCCAACTCCCGGTTCTTCTATTCTCGGCGTCGCTTCATCCTACGGTGACTCGAACCTCCTCTTTCCTAACTCGGCGCGTCCCAATGCTTTCTGATGCACATGGTAGTCGACCTGCTTGGCTTGTAGAGAGAAATTGGACTCGGCTTGATCAAAGCGAGAGCAAAACTGATTTGATTCTAGAAATGTCCCGACAACCTCGGTAAAATGCTCCAGAATATACAATCAGGCTGTGCTGGATAGCATTCTTGGCGTAGTTGACTAGCGTTAATCACAATGCGAGGTGCGGTTGGATCCTTCGAGAAAATTCAGATGATTAAACAGATCTTCTGGCAAGGGCAGGATTGGAAGACACAGTTTCTCAAGACCAAACCAACACACTGATTGGCCATTATTCCGGGGTCAGCGACGGGTGTCTACATCATAGTGAACGTAGAGAGGTACTAAGTCGGAGCGTCAATATCGATGAGCATCATCGTCAACGTACCAAGCCGTCACCATAAGAATCGCGATCTGATCGAGTAACGCCACCAAGGCGCGGTAGTAGAAGTTGATATAGCGCTCTGAGCCCTCGTGAGCGCCTCAGGATCCTCCGTTGGTTGAGACGAGACTGAGGTGCATTGCACGGGTCGGGCAGCGAGCCCTAACCTAAACTAAGACGTCGCTTGCAGAGCTACAAGACCACCGACATTAGTCCGTAGCAAAACTGACGAAAGCATAACGCACCATAGTTCATGTATCCAGTCGTTTCGTCCTGAGGACACGAACAACAGTCGTTCTGAGTTGGAACTGACAGTCGGTATTCTATTGCAATGGCAGTGAGCTGCGATAGATGTAGCGTGCCTCATGTCATTGCAAGACGTTCGTCCAAAACCACGGGTCTATCCACCGAATGAGGGCATTTGTGAGCGCCGCTCCCTTCGGCTCATACGTTATGTGTTTTTGATTATCACAAGATCCTCCGTTCGTTGAATATCAGCACCGAGGGGGTTGTACATGCGTAGGGTGACCTTTCAAGCTACAATCTAACATTGCGAAGTCAGTGGGAAAAGGGTCTTCACGTGCTTTTCCCCAGTCGCTCTGATAGCCCCAGAACAACCAGCGTAAGTCCGAGTGAAAACTCTTGAGAACATGAACGAGGTCGACTCACCGCGGCGGACTGGAGTTCGCTCCAAGGTATCGCCCTTGTCACCCTCATCCCCCTTCAAATGGCTGACCACGTCTGTCTGTTCTTCCTGAATCTCGAAAGCGCACTCTCATTCGACTCCCCATCAATTCCTGTCTCCTAAACGTAGGATTATCCGAGTGCTCTTGATGACAGGAGCATCATGGGGGTCTATGCCATTGTGAGCACCCCAAGGCTACCTATCCATGCTGAGGATTGGAGGTGTAGACTTAGGCGCCCGCCTTGGGGGGCGAAGGTTCCACTGTTTGAGGAGGCCAAAGCACGACTATCAAGGCGAAGGAGGGTCTGGTCAAGGTGGGGAGATGAAAGATAGATACTCGCAAACATGCTCCCCGGGCGGCTGGTACGGACAAACTATTGACTGTATTCCTTGACCTTTGACCTCTAGGTTGGTTGTTCGATGTCGTTCCCTAAGCAAAAAGACCAGCCTTAGGACTTAGGACGCGAAAGATAGACGGGCGCCACGAAACTGACGCGGAAACTTCTGGTGGGCCCACCCACTCGGATCTCTTGTCTCCTCGCCGAAATTACCCTGTGATACATGACAGTAGACGATCTAAGTCGAAGGAGACCGGTGGTAAGTATGAATCGGTCTGCGATTTTGAGGTAGGTATGTACCATACCTTGCGTGGAGAGCCATCCTAACAAAGGACAGAGCGTTTAGAACATCTCCACGGCAGACGATACATCCGACTATGAAGGAACCGTGGATGTGACTGCGCATTCAACGAGTGATAGACGGCTGGTGGCAAATACGAGGGTTTTGCAGACCTGAGGAGGGAGCGAATGTCATTTAGCCGAGGTTGAGGTGTTCCGAGCACAAGTGCGAGGTTGGCAGGCGAAGAAACGGTAGGGGTATCAGTTTGAGTGTGAGCTCCTGCTGGAGTGATCCTTAGAAGTACGAACATCTTGCTTCTTTCCTCTTGGGGTTTGCCCTGCGTCTTGCTATTGCCTATTCCTCCGAAGGTCGTGAGAAGGCGGTGGTTTGCCTCGATGAATACGAGAGGAAAAGAGAGGTTGAAGGCACCAGATGGAAACGAAGAACGACAAGAACGTTAAGACGACACTCACGAGGGTTAGCGTTACCAAATCAATGTACTCCCCCCTACTTTCTCAGCTGGCAATCTTCTCTTCCGAGTAGCACTCTGCCTGGCATTTGATAGTGATGTTGGCCAGAGGGAAGTATCCTAGATGTGTACAATTGAGACTTGTTAATATAGGACGATGTACCCGCTGCCAAGAAATTCAGGTACTGACAGAAACGACAAATCCCCTCGTAGAGACAGTCAAGTAGGGTCAGGTTGGAAGCTGATTGCATTGCCGAGGGTATGCCTCGTCGAGCTATTCTATCCTAGAATGCTGATGAAGAGCTACAGGCTTGACAGAACCAAGGGGGTCCACGGATCGAAAAAAATGACCGGGGGTCGATTTTTTCTGAGAAGGGTCTGAGCGAGGCCACCCCCCCCTCCCCCCCTACATAAACTTCTATATATGGTAAGTCCACGTGATGTGTATTCTAGAATCGTTGCCCACAATGGCCCATGAACATGGTATTGATTGTTCCGCCGCTTTTCTTTCTCTGCTTTCTTATTTTCCTTTGCCTCTCTACATGACCCAAATGTTGCCCCTAGTTATCCAGACCTCCTATTCCCACTGTCCTCTCCCTCTCCCTACACGCTGGGCAACTCTCTACCCACCCATCAACAAGACCCGACTCAGCAAACTCCTTGTTGGATCTGGTCTCTTGTTCTCTCCATGGTTGATTACTCAATATAAGCTCAGGAATGAGCCACAGAACCCTTGATAGGTAGTCAATCTGGGGGGGTCAAATTTTTTTTCTGCGGGGGGGTGGACCCCCCCCCCCCCCCCCCCCCCCCCCCGGGGT
>JANHQD010002069.1:21829-37547 GCA_024721195.1 Marasmius sp. AFHP31
GTGCTGCGGGGGGGTGGACCCCCCCCCCCCCTACCCCCCGGTCAGGGATTCAAATCGGCGGAGCCCCTTGGACAGAACAGAGATCGCTCGCATATTTTCTCGTTGAGCTCATCGAGGTGAAGAGAAACAAGAATGATTTTCGAAGTTTCCCCATTTCGTTCCGGAGTATCTGTTAACCCAAGGTCATCCAAGGTCATCATAGCACTAAACAACTCACAGCAGAGCACGTACAGTACCTTCCAAAAAGACAGGATCATCCTGCTCTCAACAATAATTTGGAGGAGAGAATGAGCAGACGAGGGTAGTCACCAGCAAAACCAGGGCGATCTGACCATCCGCTGGTCAAACCCGTCAGCCGTGGTGAGGTGTCATCAGGCTGACGGTCACTGGATCTCGGTTTCTGTTCTGGCGAACTTGTACATACTGATGCTGTATGGTAGTCATTGTACAGTATGACCAGAAACAATCATGATTGATCAGTATGAGCACACTTGATGAGAGTCTGGACTTTGATGAGATGCACCTATTCTGACCGGCATTGGTCAGACACGCCAGACTAACTGACATGACCAGATGTGTTCGATCTGACCGACATGGTCATACGCGGTCAGCCTGAACGTTGAACCATAATGTATACTTGCTAGCAAGCACTCATACACCTTTTGAAACACACCACACACGCATAAAGTAACACAATGTAATCTATCATCAAGTCTATAGGGTTACAAAAAACTACGGTCCTACACTAAAACATTCAGGGTAATGTCGCGACTCGCGAATAACTTCCGAGACACTAGTCCTGATGAATCGAGGTTTCAGTCGGTTGTATCGATAATATACAACTAGGAGGACATACCCTGGTTGATAATCCTGAGGCTGACACGGTGGCGGGTCACGACACTGAAAGCAACGCAAGCTTTGAGGTGGCCGTGAGTTGTCGACAACTGGTTGTCTGTGCTACAAACTGAGCACATAGAATCAGCTCGTGTTTCTATCGCAGGGGCCAGATGCAATCACGTACCCGAGTTCAAGTCTCACAAGCACAGGTACAATGTCAGCAATTCTAGAAGATATACACGTTAGACATAACGGTTGCACGTAGCCGTGTTGACACACCTTTTCATCACAGTTCAAGGATATGCCCTAAACTATATGATTGAGAAATCCTTGTCAAGCTGTGGTGTGATTTTGACATCATTAACATAGGTACGCGCAACAAAAAAGACATGATGTAACATACCATGGACGAACCATTGCTAGAAGGTATCTTGGTGATACGTATCGATGATAGTGCTGATGAAAACTGATTCCATCAGTCAGAGTCGACAGCCTAGTATGAAGAGGGATCATGCATACCTTCGGACAAGCACATATATGTAGCATATCATTGAAGAATGATTGTCAGCAAGAGAAACTGCAGGGAGGGATGAAGAGTAACAGCAGAGCAATCGGCGGGGAGAGCCGTGCATGGAGAGGCGGTGGTGATGGGAGGGAAGAAGGAACGGAAGGAGCGGTGATGGTGGTGGTGGTGGTGAGAGGGAAGGAAGGAAGGGTCGAGTGTCAAGAGGAGCACAAGCGCCGTTTCTCTTCCCATGACCTGATATGGAAGGGATTCTCACGCGATTCCAGCGGAAAGCGCTAGAATAGCGTGGGAGTCCGGCAATTATCCCGAGCGCCCCTCTCTGGCGCTTCCTATGCTCTTGACACGAGGCTACGGCCATACCTGGAAATCACGACAACCATTATATGAATTTATGAACAGCCAATCGTCAGTCGCCAGTCAGATGAGTTCAGTGACTCCAGTCCGACTTACTATGGCGGGACGCAACTCAGCCTTGGGCGCTCTGACCAGCGGCTGATCGTGGCATGATCAGATCACGCCAATCTGGTCTTATCTCACCACCCGCTGGTCATCATTAGATCACACCCCCTCACACTGTCGAGACTTGCTCAGCGCCTCACCATACCATGCTCAAGATACAAGCATGCTGAAGGTAGATGATATTTGTATGTAGATGTACTGTTATTCCAGTCCAATCTCTACAGGGTATGCTCAGCTTTACACAGTCTGTTGTTCACTGATTACCTGAGTCAGGGCATTATCAGATTCCCATGGTTTCGCTGGTGCTGTTGTCTGAGATCATGGTGGTTTACATGAAGGAGAGCTTGTCACATGATAACACTAGTCACACACCCTTTTTTTGACCACCAGTAACCTGACACGCTTCGTTCAAACCTCAAAGGTCGCGACATACAATTCCGGTTCAACTGTTTGTTCAAATACTATACGTGTTACAAAACAGTATCTAGTGTATCTGTCATGCATTTACTTCATCAGTCCTTGAATACACTGATAGGTTCTAACCGTTGAACGCCTCAGTCCTCCTAAATGCCCCCGACTAAGTTAAACGAGAATCAGCGAGCCAGTTTCGACGGTTCAACCAAGCACTCACCGGTGCACCGGTGATCTTACCACTCCGCCATACCGAAACACCAAAGCAGACGCAACGTCTCAGATCTCAAACCTTTGAACCGTGCAGACTCTGCGGATAAGTCGGGACGGTTAGACCGAATTGATAAGTTGATTATTGATACGTTGTCGTTGGTGTACTATAACTTTGGGACAATTGATTGCATCAAAAAATTTGAAGGTTAGTGCTCACTTTGGTAATGTTTTGTCTCGACCTCCACTCCACTCCGGCCTTCGTTCAACTTATGGTGCGTTTTCTTGTTTCACCATTGATTTCATCCGTTTATGCAATGTTTTGGTTTGGTTCAGCTGACTCACTGCCCGGTTTAATCTCTTTAGTGAATGTACTTATCGTGGTTCGTTAAACGGTTTCAACTTGTTTGACATGATCAGTTCTGATTGGGCACTTGAATCAATACAGTAAGAAAACCTAGTAGTAGGCTTTGTAGCATTTGCGTACCAATAGTGTACTTGTACCACTGACGGTCGAACTAAAAATGTATGTTGTGACCTCTGAGGTTTAGACGAAGTGTGTCATATTTTACTGACCACCCCCGACCAGACCAAAGTTCCCATCAAGACGACCTCCCGCACTCGTCAAGCTCCGTCCTAGGGGATGGTCCCGACGATAGCAGTTTTTCTTGGTATCGAACTAATCAAACTAGGGGGGGTGAACCGCCATGCGATGGGGTTGATTCCTGTCAACTCGTTACCTGCCCAGTGCCAGTGCCATGTTAGTACACAGGCAATCAGGTTTCTAGTGCCGACAATATTTGACTCTCGTATTCCACCAACATATCAGTGACCATGCCCATCTTTCCACCCGCCCAAGAACTCATTTCTTTCCACTCCGAACTCTCCTCCCCAAGTGCATATTTCTTGTGCCATGCCAAGCCAGCCAAAGCTAAATCAGCAAAAACGCGAGTCGGCCGCTATGCCGAACTTCCACTGCGCCTCTTCAAACATTCCTTCAACCTTGACCCACACCTCTTGTTCCTGTTCCTTCGATAGAGCCTCCAACTACACTCCTCGACTAACAAAAACCTCCCTCAGCTCATCGGGATATAGCGGTACAATTTTTGGCATCAAAACAGGGAACACTAATATTCTAAAGGCTTCCTCTCGTGCTTCGATGAGATTCTTGACGGCGGTCGTATCCTCCGCGGATAGTAATAGTCTCGGTGTATCCGGGTATGCAGCGTCGAGGTATTCTGCAATTAGGAATGAATCTGATATAACCGCGTTCTTATCTGAGTCGTGCAAGGAGGGAACGGTGTATTTGGGTTCTCCGGTGGTAGGAAACCTATCGGTTGGAGGTGCACCTAGTGATCTGGCCGTAGATTCAATAGAGCTGAACGGGATATCGACGAGTTTGAATGGGATTTTCTTGTAGTTGAGGGCGAAACGGCGAATTTTCAGTGAGGGGGGGGGAAAGCCCAAGGAGAAAGGTGCAACGTACATTATCTTTCGAACATGTGGACTACATCCAAGGTGTTTAAGAAACTTGTGAGGACCGGTGCCGTAGAGGGTTATCATGCTGTTTCTTCCTCAAGTGGTCGGTGTTGAATGATTCATGGACAACCTTGGGGTCTTTTATCCTTACAAGTACCCGACGCTACGGAGCTCGAGAATATTCGACCGTATTCAATGCCATAGACAGGAAACTCTACGCGAAGAGAAGAATACCAATGCTATTAAAAACGAGATATCCTGATAGCTGCAGGAATTGACTGATTTCCCTGGGTGATACACTCTTTACAGACGTACTCCAGGACACAATCCGCAATGATGTATATGATGACTCTGGTGTTTACCCGAATACTACCCCCACCTTATAGAATCTTCCCATCTTCGTCATCGATATAACGCTTCCCATTCCGAGGTCTGATTTTCCGCCGGAAGTTGAAGGAGGACGAGACCGAGGTAGAGTGCTACGTCGGGCATATACAACCGATCCCCGAACCACTCAACTCCAGTTGGGAGAGGAAGGCTTCATACATGCTTCGTGATGGCAAACGAAAGCTGTAGCTATCGAGCAATTCATAGAACCAAACGGGGCGTAAGGCTACGATCGATAGGTCAGTGATGATATTGCTAAGTATACGATTTTCCGATGGTAGAATGTTTTCCTTCCCATGGCGAAACGATAAATACATCGAGGTAAGCAATTATAGGTCCCTTTAGGACGCCAGAGCAGCGAAGCTCCCTGATTCTGTCATACGATTACATTCTATTCGTCCCGTCCAGCCATACGTTGTCTCTTGTAGGAGCCCTCTCGGCCTCATAATCTATGTCTTCATGCAACCCAAGGGCACACGATCGCGGCTTCACTATACGGAACCGTGGTGTTGATCATGTATCGAGCAAGCATCCTCCAAGCTGCAACTCAACGTCAGAGAATTAGACCAGAAGAAAGGCTCCAGATAGATAACCAGTCTTCGCAACGAAGAATTTGCAAGTTGCAGAGCTAGAGATTCATGAGCATAAGTCCGAGAAGAAACTCCACGGGAATGAAACCGTCTTCTTACCTGAGATGTCGCTTTTATCCCCGAAAGACCGTGATACACCACCATTTCCATTCTCGACCCTGTTCACAGCCATCCTCCCATTTTTTCCTAGTTGGATTAAACGTCTAGGGTGAAAGTGACTCTGGCGCTGTTTATCGCATAATCGAGGTGGAGGCGTGAGCACCCTAATATCCGGGCGTTGCAGAACGGAAGCTGAGGCGGAGGTTTAGGCGTTGGATGCCTATTCTGAGAGGGATTGCTCCTACGTTGTGCCGGCGTCAGTATCTCTGATTGTCGACCGCTGTTTGATGTGATGTGACTGAGTCATCTCCAGCGAAGAATATCCACCCGTCCCTACCCAGACGGATTGGGTGTTATGGAAGCCCAACCCTTGGCATTAGAATATTGTCACTGAGACTACTGGCGGTCAAATTCAACGATCGTGGATCTGGAGAAATGTAACCAACCTTGTGTGAATCCCGGTTCGAACATCCTCCGGCTTTTACTGAAGAAGTAGCGCCTCAGAATTCGTCCACCCAAACCATTCTCCATTCACCCAAGCTATCGCGAGTGCTATAACTGGAGTGTATTGAACGTCCGCTCTGTTTCTGAAACTGAGAACGCCCGCGATATCCGACACATTCGACCATGAAGGGATTGTTGACATGGGGGCTCGGTTGAGAATTCGACAGGCGGATGACGTCGTGAGGGTGTAGGAGCCGAAAGGGTTCCGGCCTGGTTGGTCTGGAAAGGGTAGACCCATCCATCTGCTCGGGATAGTCATGACTCGACGTTCGCCTTCCACCATGAGGTACCACGAGCGTGGGTATGCAGTCTACGTCAAGGAAGACTTTACTGGCGGAGATAAGGGTTTTGCATGGGATGTAAAGAAGATTGATCGATGAGGAATGGCCATCGGCGAGACCAAGGACATTGATAGTCGGGATGTCCCTGGCCAATAACCAAAGGAGAGTGGGGGTAACCACAGGGTGAGGAAGATGATGAAGAGTCTGGACGCCGTAGCGTGTACGCCTAATAGCGAGAGAAGAGATTGACGGAGACAGCTTGTAATGCGCGAAGAGACGGTAGGTGTCAGTCTACCATCGATTCAAAACACCAGTGTAAATTCCCGCTGGGGCGATCCCCTTAGAGACGAAAATCTTCCTTCTTTCCTCTCAAGAGTCCACAATTTGGTGCCGTGTGTCCTTCTGAAGATTGTGAGAGGCGAGGATAGTGTACTAATGGGTCAGAAAACGCACCTTTCAAGGATCTGCCCCTGTCCATAAGTAGTACTCTCCAGCTCCTCGGCGGATAATGAACTCCTATCCTCTGGCTCGCCTTGGTCTTTGTCCTGATAAGGCTGTAGATGGGCATCACTGTCAGACTACGAAAAAGAAGGATGAACGAGAGGGAGTGCAGAGGCGAAACGGCAAGGAGGAACCAAGTCAATCCCTGAAAAAGCGTACGAGTAGATTTTTTTTTCGAGCGGGCACCTTCTATATATAGTATGTGCACGTGAAACACGTGCTAGATAAGTATTTATTTCACTTTTCCCAGCAATAGCTCGCATTCATGGTCTCTTTCTGGCTACAATGTACACAAGGTGCATTGAGCTCATTTAATAGGTGCTCAACGCGGCAGAAGAATCACTATGAGGCCTTAAGACGCCTCAGGAGCCTCAGAACCTCAGATTTTGGGTCGGTCTCGGTAGGTACAAACGCTTTCTCGGGCCGGAAATTCCATTTCTGCCGCCCCCTTGCGAGGAACAACGAAGGATAGAAATAAGACTCACAAGGATTAGCATTACCGAGTGCTTGACATTACTGCAGACTCCGCCATGGCTATAGAATCGAAATCATGTCTTCCCCGGCCTTATTCTATCGATTTGATAGAACACCCGCATACCTAACCTACAAATCATTTCTTGTCGTGCTAAAATATACATATAGAGTAATGTATTTAGAAGATGAAATTGAGACTAGTCCCGATACATAATGATTTCTGACTCCTGACTAACTTCCCATCGAAACTTGAACGGTTCGAACCCGTCAACGACAAATGAATGAAAACTTCGGTCCGACCTCCTTCCCAACGGTGTGTCCTGATACACACTCGCCTTTGAAATTATCTCCCTCACATCGTCCATGAAATAATCCCAAATACCTTTAGTGAGTACCTCCAAAACCGCCTCTTCCCGACCTACTCCCAGAGATGCCCATCCTCGAACGGAGCTTCTCACGTTGCCTTTGAGATGGTATAAGGATACCGCAATGTCGACACCGACTCTACGAGCATCCGTATGGACGATTTCAGAGGTATGACTGCCGGCGATTGGGATGACCCCTTTGAGAAACCAATGAAGTACGCCGTGTTCCTTCCCCGCAACGATATAATCGATAGGAGTAAAAGACGCTGATATGCTTAGCTGGGAAAGATGATGAATGGCCGTCTTCCTCATTGGTATAAAGTTCCAGAGGGAGGAAAGCTTCAGAACTGAGAACCATTTTTCGGTCTCGGCCACATCCGAGGTGTGGTCGTTTGGGCTGGTGTCGACTCTGATTAAGGTTTATAAGCACGTTGTGCCTTACATCAATCCAAGCCACGACTATGGCACGCACATATACTGTGGTTTGGGATACAATGCATCCAAGAACCTCTGGAAATCGACCTTTGCGATCTGCTCCAAGACGATCGGTCTGTCCGGTGATTCTCCTTCCTCTAGCTCCCAAAAAGTCCCCTCACGTGGGCCATTGAATATTTCATGGAATGGTGGATGCGGGTTGTCTGCGAACCGGAGCTTTGGGACCTTGAATAGTTGGTCTTCAACCTGTATTTAAGGAGCAACTGAGAATGGAAGCCGTCTAATACGCTGAGGGAGATGTGTAATACCTGGAAGATCACAAAGTCCCAGAAGTAGTCCGTACTGTTTGTGGTAGACATGGTGGAGAGAAAGAGAGGCAGTACGGGAGTGTTGGGTCTCTCGATCGATTAGTTCAAGTTTCCTGTCAATGGAGTTGCCTCGCCTCGTGTTTGCCCCATTTTCAGCAGTGACGACTGTGGCGTTCATCAATATCTGTCGAGTAGCCCGTACGGATACATAATGCGTACCTGACGGCTGCTGCATTGCACGTCAATGTTCGACTCCTGGGTTCCCCTAATGTACGCGTACGAGTTTACAAGTCCAACTCTCTGATCCACTTCCCAGTGTAGCTAGATAACTCGGATCAGAAGTAGGCCTATCACTAGTAGATACTCGTGTTTCTCGTCTCATGAGGTGGCAAGTACATTTCTTCTCTTCGGCCGACAATGATCGGTTACCCTGGAGCACACTCTTCAAGTAAAATCTCCGAATTCTTGCCCAAAGAGCACCGACACGGAACCCTTGATAGGTACCCCACTACAGACACCTCAACAATCCAAGAACTTCCCTCTGCCAAATCCCGTTCTGTATGACTGTAAACCTGACCTTTCGCCACCAAATCCCTCATATCCGCTGCGAAATAGTGTGGTACACTCCTAAAGAACAAACGGAGGAGAGCCCTTCTCGCTTTCGACAGCGAATAATTCCCCCTTTCGCCACGTTTGGAATCCGGGTCAGACCCGGCACTGAGCATCTGCACGAGGCTCCGAATAGCGCTTTTGAAATGGTAGAGCGATACCGTTGTCTCGAGCCCGATTCGTCTGGCGTCGGCGTGTTCGATGTTGATTAGATATTCGCTTGCTATGGTGACAATGCCCTCGATGAACCACTGAGCAACGCCGTATTCTCTGCCTCTGACGATGCGGTCAATGGCGTTAAACGATATGGTGGAGACCGTGGATAGCCTTTCGATGGCCATTCTTCGGATTTGGATAAAGTTCCATAAGGAAGAGAGCTTTAGGACTGAAAGCCACGTCTGTGCAACCGTGTCGGAGTCAGGAGTCTCCTCTCGGTCGGGATTCTCGACGCTATCGACAATTAGCACGACCATGGCTGCGGAGGGCAATTAAGCTACGCACGGGGGATATAGAACGTTCAAGAACCTCTCAAAATCGATTTTTGATGTCTGCTCCAACACGATGGGGATCTCAGGTGACAATCCTTCCTCATATCCTTGGCTTCCTTTGCTACTAGGCTGCTGTTGCGCCTGTGGAAGCGTGAACATTTCCTTGAATGGGGGTTGTGGGTTGTCTGCGAAGCGATGTTTCGGGACTTTGAACAGCTCGTCTTCAACCTGATAGCTCGTTGAGTACGATACCAAAGGTACAGTCAATAGACATGTATCACCTTGAAAATGACGAAGTCCCAGTAGTATCTTGCATTAGTGGTTGTGGACATGGCAAATGGGAGGAGATGATGGTCAGTGGCTGAGCTATTAGTATTGATCATGCGACATGCAGGTTCCTCGTGTTTAGCCGCTGCGATGACGAGCAATCAAAGCTCCAACAAGATCGTGGACGGCGAGACCTTGGGCTCCAAGATGTCCCAGAATCGTGAGTTTTGTCGAGCAGCACCCGACGGACTGTAGGTTGTTCGTCCTTTTACAGTGTGGAATCTAGAAGGTATGTCAGTGGTTCATTGTCAAATTTGTTGGAAGGCTCCAAACTTGAATACAAAGAGAACTGAATGTAAGCAGGATGTCCTTTCGACGGGTGTCTGTGTTCATATGTAGGTTGTAGGCGTGGTGGTGAGTAGTCAGTTAAGTTGACGGTCCGACTAAGACCGCGCCAGACTCGGGATTCTCCGAATGAAGTGGATATTCTCCAACGCTTCATTTTGGGCACCGTAGCTTTCGATTCCACTACGTCGTAGTGGTGGCTCAATATTCCACATTCACTGGCTATGGATCCCGGTCCCTGTAAGATCCCAAATCCTCCTCCAATGGGTTTCGAAGCTGTTCAGTAGCGGGTGGCATGGACCGGTTTGATCCTCGCTTGATCGGGCCACACGTCGGGTACATCCATCTTTCCAAATACGGTACTGACTTGACCCTTTACCACCATGACTCGTGGGGTGCACACTAGCTTTCGAACTCGTCGAGCTGATCTTGATTGATTGCGATCGAGACACATTGCTCTCTTGCTCTTTTGTCTATCGGTCATGGCTCCCTCCCCGTCGTGCACGGCTTTTCGAGCGACTCAAAGTTGACAGCCGCCCTCGGAGATGCATTGAGCTCGCATCACTTTTGCAATCGGAGCATTCTATAATTTTGAGTTTCCTCCAGCATGTTGCATTCGGGCTGAAATACAATGAACTTGACAGTATCGCTGGATCGGGAGATAGCAACTCGTGTGCCGAGAATGTAGAAGCGATATCACAGACGTTGCGGAATCGCATCTCATCACTCGAGGTGCTCTCCGTTACCCACGATGGGAGAGGGTTACTCTTGCCCCTTGAGATATTCCGACAGCAAAATCTATTTCTGGAGGATTCATCTCTTCTTTCGGCCACATCACCCGGCTAGACTTATTTCTAGCGATTGAAGAGCTGGACCCGATACACCTTGTCTGGTTCATATGCTCTTTCCCTCTTTTAAACCTCCTCAAGATGCATTGTGGTATTGGGCGTGTCATTGACGAAGATGAGGCCACCAATTGAATGGAGGACTCTTTCAGGAATCACATCCTTCCAGTGTCTTTAAGGTTTTTAGAATTAGGAGGGGCACAAAACAGTGTGGGCACCGATAGCATACATCTTTGCTACCGGTGGTTACAGTCCAGTGGTATCCCACTTGATCTGTCGAGTCTTTTAATTTACAAACTCGACATTGAGGGAATTTCGCATACGGGCTCGGGGCGTGACCCTCATATCGAGCCCTACCTTCGTCGGTGTTCGAAGTTGAGGTTTCTACACCTGGAATTTGACACGGGATTTGTGTCCCCTGAGGGAACAGGTGTGTCTTGTATTTCAAACGTGATGTTTGATATTGCTAACATATCATCACCTACCCTTTCGCCTTTCATTACTCACTCCTCAAGCGTTCTATGACCTCTCTACCTCACGTAACCTCGAACGCCTCGTCGTGAGCATCCGCAATGTGGTTGACGACGACGCTGACATTGTGTTGCTTGGGCTATCCGAAATACGATCAACACCCTTTCCTCTCTTCACCTCCAACGAATTGCTTTCAACGCTTGTGGGAGTGGTTTTCGAGTACTCCCAAGCCGATGGGACGCCCTAGATGCTCTACTGACTATTCCAAAATTCACGTTTGTGCAGGGCGAGCTTGTTGTTCCCTACTCGGACTCGACTCTTCGTGAATGGAACGAGCGAAGCGGACCTCGTAGGAGCGAGGAAGGCTTTTCCGAGGTGTGACAAACATGGGCGGTTATCGGCTGTGAGGGCGCCAATCGTTATGAAGACGCGGAACTGGAGGGAGAGCTCCGAGGAAGTGAAAAAATGCCAGGATTATGATGTGATTGACTGGGTGTGTAGACGGTTCGGAGCATGATCTCGGTAAGTTGTTTATACAGACAATCACCGACTTGAAGTGTGTAAAAGCTGCTGGCTCACTAGACAACCTTCGAGCTCCAAGGACGCTCCGGCGGGTCTCGTGTAGTTTGGGTTGATTTAACCTACCTCTTACGAATTCCTGTTACTGTTTTTCCCTTGAGGAATCAAGTCGAGCGCCCCAAAAATCTTTCGACAAATTCTCGCAGGTCATGACGTCGCCTAGAAAGAAAGAACGAGATTTCAGTAAGGAGAAGAGAGAGATAAACCGTATTTACTACTGAGCACGGAGGTTACGGGAATAGTTGGTGTGAGGATGACAATGGAGAAACGCATGTTGGGTTGGGTTGATGGTTGGTGCTCGTGATGTCGGTTATGTGTAACTGTTGAAGTTAGAATCATTGGATATCGACTCTGAGGCTACAGTTGATCTCGTTTTAGATCGTGAAAATTCGCTTGAGACGTTGCATCACGGTGAAGACTCGTGAAACTGAGCTATACCGTCCGACTCTTCGCGATCCGAAGTTCTAGAGCTGGGTAGCAAGAAAGTCATGTATTCAGCGTGTCCCGAGTATGCCCTCTTTTATTCGGTTCACTGCCAAGGTATCTATTTAGTCCTCACAAGAATGAGAACGCCGATACAGTGTGTTCAGTGCCACTCGGGGTACTCCATGAGTCGACCACTACCATTTGTCATATCTCTTCCGTCGGCAATTAGGTTTGCTCAAAGGTATGATGGATATAACAACAGAGTTTCAAGGTTGGTATACATACTATCCCGTACGGAGGCTCCGCCAAATTAGAACGAGCCCGTAACCACCGATGGTAGGAGCGTACCTGAAACTCCTTGGTCTTGGTATCAACACTGAGAAATTCAACCTAAAGCAGCCCGCTAATATAGGCGACACATTAAAGTACATGAAGTTGAGCCCTCTTGGCTAGTGGGGTCGTTGTGCACCTCATCATGCTGGTCTGCGTCGCGATCTGATGAATGGCTCGGGCTAAAATTGGGAGCTTGTGACTTTTCCCTTGCTTCTGTGGGCGGTATTGATCGGTTTTCTCTGATTGTTTGAACTCTGTGTAACTTGGAAGACTTATCATCACACCTACTCCCTCTCAGCTTTCATACCCTTCAGTGGTGCGTTGCCGTTTTTGTTCTGAGGCATCAGCCTTCAAGTTGGACTCACCGTTTACGCCCATCGTTGCTCTATTCTCGGGATTATCACTGCCCCTAGACAGAGAGCAAACATCGAGAGACTCGAATAGCAAACGTGCAACCCTGTTCGTCGTTGGTTCGACCTAACGTCCAAAAATCAGTCATTCCCCGAAAGTATCGGGGATATCTTACACATGAAGATGAGCGTTTCTTACTCATCCTAATTCATCCGCTTACTCATTTCCCCCAAAGTTCGCCTGGGTAGTATTGTATGGAGCGTCGATTCCCTGACCTCCACTCATATAAAAGACCGCACGGTCAATCACAAAGCATTCAAACCCGAACACCCAAGTAAGATGATCACCCTCTACGACACCGGTCCTTCCAAGTTTCCTAATCACCTCGGATGCGGGCCCCATGTTCGAAAGATAATGTGCGCTTCTCCCTCCTTTCGCTGATAATCAAAACGTGCATGCTAACCACGCTGGACTAAATCGCCCCCCATCGGTAGTTTCGCCCTCAATTACAAAAAGCTCCCATTCAAACTCGTCGACCTACCCTTCGGCTCTATAGAATCCACAGCAAGATTGTTAGGGGCCCCTCCGACCGGTACATTCTCCACCACCGGGTTACCCAAATACACCGTTCCTTTCATGCACGACTCGGATAAGAACGAAGCTATTTCAGATTCGTTCGTCATAGCGGAATACCTCGACGCTGCATACCCCGAGACACCGAGGTTGTTCGCAGAGAAGGGCAGTAATACCGGCGTGGTTAAGGCCCTCACCGATGCGAGAGAGGAAGCGGTTATGATGTTGATGTTCCCCGTGTTGATGCCGAAGATTGCCGAATTGTATCCAGACGAACTCAAGGCAGTTTTTGCGAGTCGAGGGGTGAATTTGAAGGATACTGCCACCTCTATCTCAGAAGAGGAGAAACGAGGGCTGTGGGTGAAGGCTAAGAAGGCATTTGAGGAGGTGGAAACCAAGTTCGGGGATGCCGCCAACTGCATCTACGCTGATTTTGCGTTAGCAGGTATGGCTTGGCATATCAGATGCGCATTTGGGGAGGAGAGTAAGGAATGGAAAGAGCTGAGCTCTTGGGCAGGTGGAATAATGGTTAAGGTTACGGACGCGGCGGTGCAGTACGAAAGCCATATATTGTCAGCATCGCCGCAACCCCTCACAGCTTGATACCATGTACGCACATTTTTTGATACCTTCGTGATCATCTTCATCTTCATTGCTTGGGTCTGAGAGCTTCTTTCCCAGGCCGCAAAAACCCTTGTTAAGTTATTCGAATTTCGAGATCAGGAACAAAGCACCTAGCCAATCTTCAAATGCTTTATCATCGTCTTTCTCAACTACAGTTCGTCGACGTTGATAGGCTAACGAGCACACGGCTCAAACTTTCGCTCATTCTCGAACTCCACACTCTTCACTTCTCCTCAATCGAGAATTTGGTATACGGGCCCCGAAATCATCAAGATCTTGATCACGCAAAGACCAATGGCTTGAGCCTCAGTTGTATTCACCCGGAGTGTCTAATGCACGGGAGCTGACTCTGTTCCATCACAAGGGTAAGTGAGAAAATGTAAATGCGAGAAGCCTACGCAGACAACCTGTCCTCTCAAACTTCACAATATCTTCTGCCAGTCGAGTATAATCATTTTCGATCTATTCGTAGCATCAACGTACATTCCAGCGATTTGTTCAAATAATTCACGAAAGATAACGAAGAAAAGGTACTTATTTTGCAAGATACGCGTTCCTCTCCTTCACATGCGCATCTATTTCGTACGTTTGAGCATCCGGTCAATTTCCTTTTGACTAGTGATATCTATATTCAAAAATGACCTTTAACGTTCAAGGGGCTGGGCTCTGATCGATTGATCCTGTATGATTGTTGACGGCCCCTTGTGCTCATCAATAGTGCCCGTAGATGGGTGTTGGGTGGTTGTAGTATAGATCGAAACCAAGCAGAGCACTTGATACTGAGTTTCGAATGTTGACAAATCCATGCGTGAAGGGCTGAGTCTTCCCGTTATTGCTGTCGTGGTCAGGAAGAGTCGTCGTCACTGGCACTCCAGGATGATGGGGGTTTGGTCTCGGAACTTCCGCCTCGTTCCTCCCCTCGTTTTGATTCTTCTACTACAGCCTTTCATGGTCTCCCTAACCTTTTGGGTAGCGCGCCTAGTTCGTTTTCACCAAAACGAAGACTCTAGTCCATCAATACCAGTCGAATATCGATCAATCGCTTAGACTAAGTACCTGAGGATGTCTGGTTTCGGCCCTTGAAGAAGTTGTCGTCATAATAGGCGCGTCCTGTGCCAAGGCACCTTGCTTTCACCGTTCATATAGCGTGGTCATATTCACCCTTGCTTTTAGAACGGCGCCGAAGTGCACGGGGTTTGACGTTGATCCTGTTACTGTACTTTTGAAGCCTACGGGCCCGGTTTTGTATGACAGTCCGATCTTCACCCATTCGGAGTTAGTCTGACCAACGCCCCACTAAATAACATTCATCTTCGGGCAGCTCTCGGGGGTGTCGTACATATTCCAGTAGTTGCATATTATACATTTTTCTCTCACCAAACGTCACCTGTTTACAGCATCGACATAATAAAGTTGGACATTGGTGACGCACTCAGACATCGCGGAAGCCATTTCTTCCATAAAGACCCGCTTTTGATTCGATGCCCAAATACAAGAAAGCACGATGCTAACCCTCTACGACACTGGTCCTTCCAAATTTCCCAGTCATCTTGGGTGCTCGCCACACGTTCGAAAGATAATGTACGCTCTTCCGTCCTCTTGCTGGATAATAAAAAACACGCCTACTGAACTCTTACGCCTGCAGTTTCGCTCTCAATTATAAAAAGCTTCCCTTCGAACTCATCAGCATCCCTTTCGGCTCCATCGAATCCACTGCCAAGTCGATAGGTACGGCCCCGACCGAGACCAGTCCATTTCACATCAGCGGCCCACCCAGATACTGCGTTCCCTTCTTGCACGACACAAACAACGATAAAAATAATGTCGTATCAGATTCAATTACAATTGCGGAGTATCTCGACGCCACGTACCCAGAGACACCGAGGTTGTTTGCAAAGGAGGACACCGCTGGTGTAAAGGAGCTCATCAGCGCGAGGGAGA
>JANHQD010002071.1:0-17880 GCA_024721195.1 Marasmius sp. AFHP31
ACTGTTGCAGGTGACCCAAAAAGTCCTCTGGCTTATCGAGCAACCGTCGAAGCAGATTACGGGTATGCTTTATCTCTTGAGGTTCGAACTGTCTCGCAGCTTTCTGATGGAAAATTTGGAGGAAGGTTCGTCGCCGTGCGCGCCTGAGAAATCAATCAATGTGGCTCGGTAGCGGTGGCAAAGCGAAGGTGAAGGCATTCTCACCATTCGTCACCTGGAAGGAGGGTGAGGGTGAGTTCAAGTTCTGAGTGATAGAATGGGAATGGGACCGAGCGTACCGTAAACTTTGAAACCGAAATGCCAGTCCCATCCCATCAGATCGCACACCATCGGTGCGGGAGGTCTTGCGATGTGTGGTTACCATCAGAGTCACAAAACTGAGATTCAAAAGTAGACGCACCTGCTGGAGTAAATCCTCGATCGTTTCTCTAGGAGGTCGTTGATCGCTTTTGCACTGTTGAGCACGACGATAGATGTCCCGGCGGCGTCTAGGTGGATGATGTCGGAATCTGCAGGCGGCGACGAAGGTAATTAGAAAGAAGGATGCGAAGGCTGAGGCGAAGACTCACCATACTCCTCACTCCACCGCTGGTACGCCTCCCACACAGGAAACGATGGCATCTGGAACAGGTTCCCAACCAGCGGAAGCTTGGGAGGACCTGGCGGTAGGGGGAGGTTATTCCGAGATCTATAGAGCTTCCATGCGCAGGTAAGAGAGAGAAGTGTAGCAGCGGCTGCTGCTGCTTTGTCCATAGACGGAGGAGTGAGATTGGAGGAGAGCATCAGGTATTTTGAATGGGAGTGAGGGGGGAGGGGGGAGGGGGAGACTCAAGGACTGGACCTTCTTCAGAGCAAGACTTTCCCCGTTTTATACACTCCAAGAACCTCTATAGGCTCTTTAGTAACACTGCATTTGATCCATAATATTGCAAAACATAAGTCCTATCGCGCTTGGGCCTTGTAAGTCAATTTAATCACTGGTAGCGAATAAGAGTCAAAACAGACTGTGCCTTACGCTGAACTTGGGTCCCTCCCCAAGCCCTCTCCTACCCTGCAGGTTGGTGGATTCAGGCTAGAAACCATCTGTTCGCTTCCTTTGATCTTTCTCCGTGCCATCCTTTGGAGGTAAGGAACCTAGAGCGATCGTTACCGAGGGTCGAGACGACGGTGTCCGTTTGATATATCGAGAGTGGTACGTACAGGGTTCAAACCCACCGCTTCCATGCGATTTTTCGCGGCAAAGAAGACTTACAAAAACATCCCTACTTACTCATTCGTGAGACTGCTGTTCGTCTTTAATGGGTGCGTTGACTCACTGCCGAAGTGCACCCTGGCTTGGTATCTCCCGGTTTCATTGATCACGATGCGGAGGGCGGGGTGCGGGGTCAATAAAAGTCTCAGTATTGGGTAAGTCACACGCAGTAAAAAGGCGGTGAACATGGCTAGAGGACACGCTCCATGTTAAGGGGAGAATTTCCATGGATACTCCTACTGTATGTGAATCAGAAGGTCGGTAGAACAGCGCAGTCGAGAGTGAAGAAAACTCAACGTAAGACCATAATTGTTCTTTCATTCTGTTCAATATACACTTGACGACACGCCATACTCACGGCCCTGGATGTGAGTGAGATTGTTGACTATGGGCACAAGATCAATATTGAAAGGGGCACAACTCAAGGAACGGGCGAATCAGAACATCACGACCCTTACTTCACATCGGGAGATGCAAAAGACTCTAGATCTCCCTAGATCTCCAAGACTCCAAGCCGGCGTGAGTCTAAAAGGGAAAAAAAGCAAGATTCAACCTTGTAGTAGGGAGTGGCCACATCAAACGATCTAAATCGGCCCGTCTTGATGCATTGATGCCCGAAAAATACGCAAGGCAAGCGCAAACCACAGTCGGCCGTCTGACGTTAAGGGGCTATTATCGGTGCACTGATGTAGCAAGAAGGTTTCGTCAGTCCAAGACGCCCAACTCTCGATAAATACGAGCGGGTAACATGGCCGCTTAAAAGCTCACCGTCTGATTTTGCCTCGGAGATATCTTGTATGTATTTTTTGCCGCAAAGGAATGGACAGCAAGAAGCGGTTGCCGCGTAGCCTCGTATCTTTTCTCGACAACGTGGAACGGTCAACAGAGACCGTCGACTCGACCCTTGATAAGTATCGTTCCGAACCTCAAAGGGTTGGCACGGAAGAATGATCACAAGAAGATGGTCTCCATCTCGAGGTTCCCGGCCATCAGGGTAGGCGCCGAGATTTGTGAACAAGTATCACGAAGACTCTGATTTCACGTTTCTTTCTGCTGTAACCAGCAAGGTTGAATGAGATTGGCGAGACGTCCAGAAATGTCGAGGCTGCGAAGCTAAGAAGCCTGTAGTCGGCACCTCGTCAGTAACGGGTAGACATGAAGAATCAATGTTCATACCCAGCTCGGCACAGAGACCATGTCTGTCTGATGGTAACCTCAAAGAGATCTCAGAACCGCTTGGAGATCGTGGTATTAGTACATAGCGGAGACGGACCGGCGTCTCACCACTCCGAGAACCATTCACAACGCCGCGCCGTACCAAGGCAACCTGGGAGACACAAGTCTAGAGGTAATGAACGGCGGATACATTGTACAACCAGGCAGCAATACGTTCGGCTTGTGGTCTAGAGCACCGATCTTAGCGGTCGGAGACGGACGAAAAAATGAGGCGTAAACTAGGAGGGTGTATGTCTAGAGGAAAGACTCACCGTTACGCCGAAAGATTCCGCCATCATCTCCCGGTAACACTCCGAGGGCCACCATAGCTAAAAGGTCTATATGGGCAATCGAGATTTATCCCCCTACGTTTAACATCGGGACTCAAACTTGTAATATCTGTCTTAACGTTGTTACACACCTTAATGTGTAAGTACTAATTTGGTTTCGTAAGGTGTGTTTCTGCGTGTGGTAAGTCTTTCATAGCATGATGCTATCCATCGATCCTATTGTTATATTGCACTCACCGTCTGCAATCAGGCAAGAAGTCCTAGTACCGACCGTGGGTGCCATTGAACGAGTACGTAGATGCAACCCACGACGGGTCGGTAACTCGTGGCCGGGTACTGCCCACAACGGCTGCGCCGTCGTCTCGCAGTGCTACGTATCAGTAAGCCCCAGCGGCAGCTACCATGTTATCAGCATCGTAAAAACTCCTTGTTCAGAGCAAACATACTTTTTTCATCGGCATAATGAGCAGGGACATAGTTTATAACCCAATTTTCTCACCTGTTTCGACCTTGCCGCCAATCACGACGAGTCGGAGCGTGGTAGAAGCGGGCTGAAAAGGACGAGGGTCCAGAATACGAGGCACAGCACAGCACGGAACCCCGACCCACCGGCTACTAGATAACCTCCCACAAATAGATTAAATCACCCAGTTTGACCGAGCTACGAAGTCGTGAGTATTGAACGGTATAGATTTGAATTGCAATCTGGAGCACCGATCAATGCTTGATAGCCTGAACGAGGTTCAAGTCAAGAGAATAGACTGACGTTTACACCCAATCGTCCCGCTTTTGTCTCCGAGTGATATTACAAAGACGCCTGGATCTTCAAGCTAGAAATCTGTAAGAAAATCAGCGGGAGAGGTTGAGAGTATATCTCGCAAGATCTCCCTGGAATGATCAGAACGAGCGGAATGCAGGAAGGAAACCAAAAACTAATGAGCATATTGTCCTTGCTATGAAAGATACAACAGTCCTTGATACCCGAGAAATACGCAACGAATCCAAACCTCGGTTTCGACTACCCCTCTGACGTCACGGAGCTATTCTAGATATTGCGTCAGGTTCAATCTCTTTCTCTCAAATTAGATACAAGCGGACGCTCACCGTCTGATCTTGCCTCTTAGCCTCAGAGTAGATGAACACCAATATCAGAAACACTTCATCCTGCGCCAACGCCGCCCTTGCAAGCTTCAATTTCGGTGGCTTTGACTTTGTGAATAGATGCGGTCGAAATGGTACTTGAAAGCGCCCAACGAGGCCATCCTCGAGTTCCTGACTATGACCATCAGACGTTCTTTCGTTATCGAGCGTAGTCGAGCCGTCATTTGTAGATTCTGGTACGGATTCGTGTTGAGATCTCGAGGATGTGTTTTCTTTCTCCTTCTCCTTGTCTTTCTCTTTCTCCTTGTCCTTCTTCTTATCTTCTCCCGGTTCCACTATCGTCGCCTGGAAACTCCAATCCAGTGACAAGCTTTTACTCGAGAAAATGAAGTATTCACCTTCCACTGTTCGTCTTTGAACTTGACCTCATATTCCTTCCTCTCGGCACCCCACTGCCAATACCTCGCATTCCTAAAAATTCCTCCCCTGCCCTTCCGTTTCTTCAAATCCCCAACCTTCTTCCGCACACCATTCACCTCTATCGTTTTCTCTCTCCAATTGATCGCTCCAACGGTCGACGAACCCGAGCTGGAGCCCGTGAAAGCAGGATTAGAGTCTTTGAGGATGGTGATACGTCGACCACGAAAACCATATGTGGTTTCGAGAGTGTAGATGACGGCGTCGTCAAGGGCAGTGTGAAGTTTGGCGGAGAGAACGTTGCTTTTATTGTCAAAGATAACTTCCATGGCGTTTGCGTTCCGTTCCGTTCTTGTGTCCGATTTTGGCTACGGTAGCTGCGAGCAAGAGCGGAAGTCGAAGCGAGACTCGCGTTGGGTAAATATATACCCTAGACAGGTCGGATGTTGAAGCGAAGTGTCTGGGTGCTCTGGTTGCTAGTTGCTGTCGTGAAATGGTCGTATCGGTTGTTCCGTCCTCGGGTTTTGCTGAAAGATTTCGCAAGGTTGCAGACACGTGTGTGTTTGGGTAGCGATTAGAAGAGAGAATGAGAGTAATAGTGAGGAGTTCGAGAGGTTCTAGACGGCTAGAGAATAATGCAACGTTGCGAGAACATGGGCGTCGTAAAGCAAGCAAAGCACGGCTGGATGAGACCGTTCCTTCACACGATAGCTTATTTTGCCGGCGGCAGGAACTGTGCCGTACCTAAGAACGTAGGCTAATTGCTCGCTGCTGGCGCCACCTGGCTACTTTGGGTGGCAAGTTTTTCGATTCTGTGCCAATCATAGCTTGAGGCTATAGCTACGTGGGAGCCAAGGGAGGGTCCAATCGGCTTCTATTGCTACTGAAAACCTTATAAGTAACATGTCTTTCGACTGCAACGGCCACAGCAATTCACTGTGTTCTCGCATAGTTCTTCAATTGCGCCTCTCGGACCACGACTGTCCATCTCTCTCATCGCACAGATGCCTTGCTTAAGTTCCTCGATGATGGTTTAATCGATACGAGGTATATTTAACCGGTATCACGAAGGTTTTTGGGGATCTGGCCCGACGCGAAATATCTATCAGTCAGTTTTGGCGTGGGACTCGATGGGTGACTCCAGGGAAAGCGGATAGTCCTGGGTCTTCCACACTAATGAAGCATAAGATTTGTAGGCATAGCTCGTGAATTTGAGACGTTACAGGTAGAATAAATATCGATAACATCTGAGCAAGAAAAGAAACGGTTGATAGCTATTGATTAGTTGTTCGATCCGGCTGTCCGCTATATGACCTGTGCGGAATGACCCGGTCATTGAGCCGGGCCCTTTGACTCGTTCCTGCGCGCAAGATTCTCTTCATCCGAAATGCCCGTCCCCATGATCGACTCGTCGCGTCTCCTAATGTCTATAACGCTATCAATGATTCCACGAGCGCCTCTATTCCGATCGCCCTCCCCTAGAACAGTTGCTCTATAGGACTCGTTGTCGGTGATTGCGATTCCCAGTGTTGAGCGTACAATGATCAAGGTGGAAGCGATTCCCTAGGTTTATTGTCAGTGACCCACTCGGGTCAATGCAAACCAACACCTGTAAATGGTTTGCTCACCATGATGGGTACAAATAAGGAATACAGAGCCCTGCACGAAAGGCGTCTGCCTATTAAGTAGGCTTCTAGCTGCACAAATAACAATACTGTATAAATAAAAAGGGCCAGGGGGTACAGTAGCCCCGATTCAAGTCTTTGGTGGAGGTTTTTCTGTGAGCAGCAGTTAACAACCAGTTGCTGAATTGAAACCTACGATGCATAAATAACTGTCTTATACATCTTTTGCATGGGTTGCTTGAGGATCTTGGTCACTTGATGGCTAATATAAAACACTCGTCCAGCTATAAGATGAGGAATGCCCATCCATCAGAATGGGCCACAAGGGAGGGGATAAATAAGAGATCACCTATCATTGAGGTCAAGAAAAGATTATTGCACATGTTCCCAATGGCAAAACATAGCAGGGCAATTGAATCAGGCATGAGCGTCTTGTCATCGAATGTTCGTTCAAGGCTGAAGAAATCATTCGTTTGCCTATATGCTGCATCTGCGAAGTGTGACATTGCAAGGCAACCTAAAACTGGTGTTTCAAGAGAGGTCAGATCTGAGTGAGAGTGTAGGATAAATTGAGTAATTCACTGGTATTGCAAAGGCAGAAAAGACTCGGAAAGACTATCACTCGTACTCGACTTCCCCAAATCAAGTAACACCTCCAAAGCTTGACAAATGTTGCAGAGTGAGATACAAGCAACTGAATGGGATGAACATGAGCTTACAAGGATAACATCAGTGAGGGCACTGTGAGATTAGAATGATTTTAGCCAGAGGAGCCCAGGGAAGGTATTAGCCACATGGAAACCTACTTTGAGACTACTGTGATGCTTTGCATTGCATATCTGACATTACTATAAATGACAACAATCATGAGCGGTCAGCGGTGTTATAGAAATCATTGAAACTTACGCAATAGGAAGTATCAATGCATATAGTTCAAGGTCCTCGAAACCTGCGTCATTGAGTTGCTCAGGCCCGAGCTTTATATCATCATAATCATAGGCATGTGCTGGCTCGGATACAACACTCGGCAAGTTGGGAACCGCCATCCGGTAATCAAGGGAAGCACTGTATGTGTTGAGCACAACACTCACGGTGCTTGCCACAAATAGGCTTGTGACAAATGTGCAGTGAATGGGAAATTGTTGGGCTCTTCGCTTCACGAGTATTGTAATACAAACACTAAATAGAACCAGGTGGATGCCTAAGTAAAGGTCTAGTGAGTTATGGAACCAACTTGTTGAAAAGGATAAGAATACCATAAGCCAAAAACACGAGCTGTAAGTATCATTGGGTTGTCAGTGTGGTGAGGCAAGTCAATCAGAATAGTGACTGACACAGGATTGAGCCATCATGAAGCCTAAATAAAAGTCACATTCATATGAAAAATCGAGACAGAAAGTAGAGATGACAAGAGGTCCTGAGGAATTCATAGTTGGTGAGTGCTGAGTTCTGGAGATGGAGTTGCACCAGTAAAGGCTGGGAAAATGGGAGGTGGCTTACTTCTCAAAATCAGAGAGCTCTATTTGAAGGAAAGCCATGAACTAGACTGACTTCCAGGGTTTATATTTACCACTCACATCTTCTGATCATCTCCCGAGAGGCTGATTTTCGATGTGTAAGTTGATGGGCCACTGGGAATTTACTTACTGGTTGCCATATTGACAGATGATCATGCGCACGTTCGCGAGCCCTAGTAGGAGTTTGATCAAGTACATCGCGTGTAAGTGGCCCGACAGGCTGACCGGTGACCATACAAAAGAGACCTTCCAGTATGCGTGCTGGGGGCTCTGTAGTATGTGTTATTGTACTTTAATTGTATTCTGATCACCAAGGCTTCACAGCTGTTTTTGTTCCTCCTTTCGGACCTACTGCCATCACCCTCTTTGCTTTGTGCCCATGCGGGATGGAAGGTTACACGCCACTACACGAGGATTGAACAAAGGCATGCTCACACAAACGCTGGTTCTTTCCTCACTAATCAAGTACAATGAGTCAACATTAAGTATATATTGGGCATATCAAGACAGGTTATGTTAAGTACTTAAGACATAGAGAAAAGTCCCTTCTGTAGCGAAATACTTGTGAAGTGCTTGATAAGTGCAACGCAACGCGCAACCGGCGCACTTTCAAAAGGACCCTGCCCCCGGCGTGAGTCGAATATCAACAGCTCGAGAAGTACAAGTTATCAAGGGCGAAGGCGGAGCTAGCGCCGCTAAACAGACAGGATCGGCATTTTTACAGTTGAGAAAAAAGACCGAGCAGGACTTAGCCGAATCTTAAGGCCTAAACTTCAACGAAACGTTGCGACACGGTGACAATGAAGGTCGTCAAGTAAGTTCGCGATGGTACCCAAGTAGCACACCACGGCAATTACCGAGCCAAGACTTGGAAAGGAAACATCACGCACTCCGCTTGAGGTCACACTCCCCTGTCGCGAAAAGCTGTCAAAGAAGTCACGGTCCCACCTTAGGTCATTATCGTCCCGTTTCATGACGGTCATTTCCCCATCGCCCCCCATCAAAGGCGTTGTCTCTCTGCGAATCTGCCAGCGTGGGTCGGTCCACATGTTATATTAGAATTCTGGCTCAGCCAGCGGCTTCTCTGTCGGTGCGTAGTCAAGTCTATTTTGGACTTCGGAAAACTCCCCCACCCCCACGTTGAAAGGGTGTGGACGATCTCATATCTTCTCTTCTGTTTTTTTATAGTTACAGTTCGCTTTATATGGTCTGTGGACTCTCATGTTATCAAGAATCAACTTTTTTATCACTCAGAAACGACCTTCTAGGAGCCTACGCCGTCCTCTATGGAGTCTGTATATCTGTTCTGCGCTCCCGAAGACTCAAACTCCCGCATTACTATGTCCACGTCGGAGCTGCGACGTCGCTGTTTGTGCTGGCTACGGTCAGCTTGTTTTTGAGCACGCTGATCATTGTTCATACGGCCAAGTTGTCGTTGGTGGGGTTGACGTTTGTGGAGAGAGATGATATCGCGAATAGTGTTACGTCGCAACAGTGCGTTTTTCTGCTCTCGAATTTGGGTTATTGTGGAATGCTGATGGTCTATAGGATGTTGCTGATACCGTCTGCGCATCTGTCCTTGGTCGTTGCAAAGTACGTGCCCCTCGTTAGATGAAAATCCGGAAGAAAGTGTCAAGCGTTGCTGGCAGCTTTATCGTGGATCCGACTCTCGTGCGCTACCCCTCCTTCACCTCTTCGCTGGGCGCAAACCTAACTGGAGACCCGTTCAATCCTAGACCTGGCGCTACCACACCGTCTGGGGGTACAACAAACAAGTTGTCGCTTTCCAGCCGTCATCTGTTTCATGAACAACGGTGAGCAAACCACCCACACCCAGCGCCCATCACACCCCTCATTCTTCTTCTTACAGTTCTGGGTGTCGTAACGAACACTTTATACATCAAACACCGCCATCCGGAACAGTTTTTCCAAATACCACATACCGACCCCACATCTACCATCTTCACAACGTTCATCTTTGCGACGTTATTTTCGAATGTCTTCATCACGGTTCTGATAGGTACGTGCTCTTCCTTCCTTACTATTTGCCGAAGGATGTTCATGCTGTCGTCCATGTTTAGCTGGGAGAATATCTTACCTCGGCCGTTGAAAGCGTTAATGGAACCCGATTATCAGAGGATGTATCAGACGGATATAGCTATGACGCACATGACATGCCCAATTCCTGCTCTCAGCGGTCGTGTTGATCGCCCGCCAGTTTTCAATCTGACGGGCCTCTCCTGCATTCGCCTCGCTTTTGGGGATAGACTAGATGGTTCTCAGTGGTCGGATGCTTGCGGATGAAGTCGAAGTTCTGGAGGCTAGCTCGGATGAAGGAGCGTTTTTTGTGGATATCACGATGATGCAGTTCCAGGAGCGGATGAGGGTGTCGGACGAGGTCTGGGTGGACTCTATCGCGAGAGGTACGCATTGTACCTACTTATGTCTGAAAATCTCAGGAGTTGCTCACCTTTCATTCTTATCCAGGTCGAATGTGCCGGCTTGCGCTCTGCATATCGAACGAAAAGTGGAGACACGACAAACCCCGGTTCGGAGCGTGGTATGTCTCGTTAACACTCCTCGAGAACAGCCCTCCGACTTGGATCGGTTCTCAACTTCTCATACCCGACGCACGTCTACCACTACCGCCTCTCGGGGAAACTCCTTGATGGACGTTGTTCCTCGTAGTAGCGATGGAAAGACCAAGCTGAAACCCGGTAGGGCTGATGTCTCGCGTCGAATCAGAGCCAAAAAGGAAGCATACGCACTTGTCTTGCGAGGTCACATCGACGTTGGAGAGTACTTCGAACGCGATGAGTCTGCAGTATAGGTACGTCCTACTCTTTCCGGAGTCGTGGACAATCAAAACTAACGAATTTATTAATAGCGGGAATTGTTACATCGGGACTGACGATTCGATAAGAATGCGTCTCGAGGGGAAGCTGGGGAAACCTCAAGAATGTGTTATCCAATAGGATAACCGACACGCATTATTCCCTCTCTCGTCTGCATTTCTATGATGGATCTCGTTTCAACATTGTTCGATTAGACGACCTAACAAGTTTCACCTTGATACCCTATATCTGATTCTCAGTTGACCCTCGGCTTCAAGTGTATGCGATGCAAAGATTCTTCTACCAGTACTACGCACGCACGGCCTCGGGCTTGGTACTATGACTGTGTCGTCGTCATCCGTCTATTTCTTTGAGGACCTCAGTGAGATGATGAATGTGTAGCCTATTGATCAAATCTATCCGATTTCGCGAAGGTTCTTGGGAAGTTTCACGCAAGCAATCATTGGTATATGGCGGCTCTGACGACGGTTGTAAGTGAGCAAGGCACGTGGAGTGTCATCTAGGTCTTGACCCTTCAGAGATCTCCGGACGAGGCATAAAGCTAAAGATTAGTGGGTGCAGCCCGTGATCGTGACCCTTTGGAAGAGAATTAAAATATTGACAACGTCCGATATTTGATTACTATCAGCCGGGAGTCAAACCCCAATAACGTTATGAAACATTCCACGAGTTTCCCCATTTCAATGACCTTGCCCTAAACAGTTGCTCTACGGGACTTCTCGTCGTTGATTGGGATTCCCAGTGCTGCGCGTACGACGACCAGGGTGGAAGCAATCCCCTATGCCTATTGTCAGTGTCCACTCGAAGCAATGGACATCATGATTGCAAATGATTTAGTCACCATGATGGGGACCAACGATGAATATAGAGCTTCAGTCCCCAAGGACATACGTAGAAAGATCGAGCCAAAGAGTCCATAACGATAGTGTAAGAATTAATTCTCACATTGGAGTCCCATTTCATACGTATGCGGTAATGGTATGCAGAAGCAACATGCAGTATTCATACAATGATGAAATGAATCTACTTGAGTATGTAGAGAAACGTAAAACGTAAACGTCAAACGCCCAACCCGACGACAACAGAAACTACAACATCCAAAACGCATAACTCACTACATGCTTTTTTACACGGCCTGAGCACCTGGAGTAACCGCGAACTCACTACCAGCACCCACGCCCGTAGCCGCAGGAGCATCCATAGCACCCGCACCAACAACACCTCCCATACCTGCACCTGCACCCGCACCGTCACCAAACTCATAAGTAACCCAGATATTGCCAGCTTCCAGCTTTGCCTGCCCATGCATCATCGCGAGTTTCTGATAGACGGTGTTGAAAAGTGAAGCACGAGAGCGAGACGGGGAAGACAAAACCGCTCACAGCTTGAAGTTCCGCAAAAAACACTTCGTGGGTTTCAACCTTCGGTTCTGGTTTCGATTCTGGTTGGGCAGGGGGCGTGAGCGTATCCTCTTCGGTGGTGGTACCTAACAGGTGGAGCTTTGACTCCGAGGGAGCGGTATTAGTTGTCGCTGTCAGACTGGTTGTACGAGAGTTAGCAAGTAAACCTGGCCACCGGGTAAACACAGAAGGGGCTCGCTCACTCTGTCTGCATCTGTGTCCGTGAACTGGCTCTTTAGGGAGACGCTAGTGGTATATGCACGCCTGCATTTAGCTCTAAACTGGTTATATAAGTCATTCATGTGCTCGAGAAGAAGGCAAATAGGCAAACATACTCGACCATCTCTTCGTCGATGACAGGCGACTTGCGCATTCTCTGCCGCTTCGCTTTGGGTTTGGGTTGATCCTTCGCGTTGTGTGCAGGTAAAGTGCCAGACCTAGTCGTAGCGGGCTTAAAACGAGAAACGGGAGAGCAAGAAAGGTCGGGGGAAAAACTCAATGCGGGTCTCGATTGTGATCATCTCCGTGGTGCGACTTTTGACGAGGCGTACGTCTGCTCTTCGTCGAAGTTTTCCTTTTCCGCTGGGGCGGCGGTTGAGTGCTGCTGCTACCAGGCCTGTCAGGTCGATCGGGGGAAAAGGAAGACAAACAGCAATCGAAAGAGCCCAACGAGGGCATCCTCGAACTCCTGGCTATGACCATCAGACGTTCTTTCGTTATCGAGCGTGGTCGAGCCATCATTTGTAGACTCTGGGACGGATTCATGTTGAGATCTCGAGGATGTGTTTTCTTTCTCCTTCGCCTTGTCTTTCTCATCTTCTCCCGGTTCCACTATTGTCGCCTAAAACCTCTAATCCAGTGACAGGTGTTCATTCAAGAAGAAAAAAGTATTCACCTTCCACTGTTCGTCCTTAAACCTGACCTCATACTCCTTCCTCTCGGCTCCCCACGGCCAATACCTGGCGTTCCTAAAATACCTCCCTACCCTTCCATGTCTCCAACCTTCTTCCGCACACCATTCACCTCTATCGTTTTCTCTCTCCAATTGATCGCTCCAACGGTCGACGAACCCGAGGTGAAACCCGTGAAAGCAGGATTAGAGTCTTTGAGGGTTGCGATACGTCGACCACGAGAACTATGCGTGGTTTCGAGAGTGTAGATGACGGTGTCGCCAAGGGAAGTGTGGAGTTTGGCGGGGAGAATGTTGCTTTCATTGTCAAAAGGTAACTTCCATGGTGTTTGGGTTCCCTTCCGTTCTGGTGTCCAATTTTGGTTACGGTAACTGCGAGCAAGAGTGGACGTCGAAGGGAGACTCGCGTTAGATGAATATAAAAGCCTGAAAGGCTCGGGAATCGTAGCGAAGAGTCTGGGTGCTCTGGTTGCTGTTTGCTATCGTAAAATGGCCGTATCGGTCGCTCCGTCCTCGGGGTTTCTGAAAGATTTCGCAAGGCGGCAGACACGTGTATGTTTGAGTAGCGATTAGAAGAGAGATTGGATAGTAAGGAGTTCGGGAGGTCCTGGCCGGCTAGAAAATAGTGCACCATTGCAAGAACATGGGCGTCGTAAAGCAAAGTTCGGCTGTATTTTGCCGGCGGCAGCAGGAATTATGCCATCGGGCGCCACCAGGCATTTGTGGAATTTGGCTCGACGTGCAGGTCATCTATGAGTTGTTCCCAGCGTGGGAGATGTGACTCTCCAAGGAAAGTGGATCTTTCAGGCTACTGAAGCATAAGGACTTGTACTTAGGTGCAACTCATGCATACAAAATGTTGGAGGCAGAATAGATATTGATGAACTTTGAGCAACTTGTATAATCTTTTGATAGCTATTTATGTAGTTGTGGAATCCGTCTGTCCGCCATCTCGTGCGCAATAACTGGCTTATTGAGCCGGGTTCTTTGCCTTGTTCCTGCATGCCATGCACGCAAGATGCTCTTCGTCGGAAATGGCCGTAACCATCACCGGCTCGTCGCACCTCCGGGTGTCAGTCACGCTATCAACTATTCCACGAGCTCCTCCGAGATTCCGATCGCCCTCCCCTAAGACAGTCGCTCTATAAGACTTCTCGTCGTTGATTGCGATTCCCAGTACTGTGCGTACGATGACCAAGGCGGAAGCAATTCCCTAGGTGTATCGTCAGCGACCAACGTACATCATACCCACCTGTGAGTAAATGGTTGGCTTACCATGATGGGTACAAAAGAGGCATATAGAGCCTCAGTCCCCATGATCAAACCTAATACACGCATGGAGGGCTTGGTGCCGGCAGGGTAGTATCTTGAACGCTGAAGCAATAACATCATATAGATGAAGAGACCGATGGGGTACATAACCCCCGACTCGAGCCTTTGTGGAGATTTGGTCAGCGGCGAGTAACGACCAGATGTCAATTTACACCTACGACGCGTGGATAACCGTGCTTTGAATCCTTTGAATGGGCTGCCTGAGAGCCTTAGCTACTTGACGGCTGATATAAAACACGCGTCCGGCTACGGTCGAGTTGAGAATATCTCTCAGAAAAAAACCGAGAAGAGAGGGGAAAGACGGGAAACTCATCAAAAATCACCTATCATCGCGGTCAACAAGAGATTGCTGCACATATTCCCAATAGAGAAACATAGCAGGACAACCGACTGAGGCCTCAGTCCCTCTTCACCGTGAATGAGCGTGTCATTTAAGGAAGTGAAAGTATTAGGGTACTTTGAAGGGTCCAGAGGCCCACCAAAATTAACCATTGTAAGGCAACCTATAACTGGGGTTCCGATAGAAATCAGACTTTAATGAGGATGTATAGTAAATTGAACTCAGGTATAACTTGTATTGCCAAAGCAGAGAAGACTTGGAAAGACTATCACTCGCACTCGGCTTCCCCAGATCAGATAGCATCTCCAGAGCTTGTTCAATGTAGTTAGACAGAAGCAATTGAACAGAATTAATGCAATCTTACGAGAATAACCTCGGTCAGAACACTATGGATTAGAACGTTCAGTAAGAGGAGGGGCCCAAGTGAGGTATTAGCATCTAGACCTACTTTGAAGCTATCGTGACAGGTTGCGCCGCATAACCGATCAGACTGTCAATGTGAACCATATTGAGCAGACAGTAATGTCGTTGAGGGTGTAAGTGATTAAAACTCACTCAGCAGAATGCTGCAATGATGCGAGTTTTTCACGAAAATTCGTGTAATCAAGCGTCTTGGGACCAATCCCTGTAATTTCTCCGAGTGACCCATCCGTAGTGATAAATGTACTTGAGCCGTCATATAACAGCCGGCAAGTGAGAAAAGCATAGTATGTATTGAGTACGACGCTCGCGGTGCTCGCCATAAATAGGGAGGTGACGAGAAGGCAGTGAATCCGAAATCGCTTGGTTCTCCGCTTGAGGAGCATAGTAACACAGAGACTGAATAGAACCAGGTGAATTCCTCAAAAGAAGGTCTGATGAGCTATAGAATCAATTATACAAGGGTGAAATACCGTAAACCAAGAACACGAACTGTAGGTTTCGGACTGTCAGTTTGGTGGATGATTCAGATTGGGTAGTGACTGACACAACAATGAGCCATCGTAACGCCTAAGACTAAGTTATAGTAGCTCGATTCGAAGGTGAGACAGTGAGCCGTGATATGGGAGTCCATGGTAACCGAGCTTTGGAGTTGTGGTCGAACTAGTAAAGGTCGGGAAGATTGGAGAGTGGGTTGCTCCTTGAAACGATAGTGCTCTTTTTGAAGGGGAGGCATACTTAAGTTCGGCCCCCACGGTCTATGTTCACCGCTCGTTTGCAATGTCTGATTATCACTGGAGAAACCGTTTTCGATCAGCCAACGATTCGGCTGATGGGCCGAGTGTCAGGAAGGCGACCGCAGTTGCCCCTCAAGTCACTCAATCAAGTCTGTTCTGCTGTGTTCACTATGGATTGACCAAGTGGTTAAGCTAAGGAAACGTACTGTACAAGGTGGGTCTTATATACTAAGTTACAGATCAGAGTGAGTCATCAAGTGTCCGTACGAGTCGGCGAGAAGGAGTCAGGGATGGATGGTTCTGGGATTGTGAGTCGGGCCGCTGAGTCACAAGTGGTGAGTCGTAGACGGTAACAAACCCGCTGAGTCGTGGTGGATGATTATGAGTCGGCCCGTTCGAGTCATGGAGTTGAGTCGGACATTTGGGGAAATGGGGTGAATTGAGATGATGGTTTAGCGCTCAGTGTGGACTTGGGCGCTTGCTGGGGAAATTTAGGAGGAATCGTGACAGTACCCCCTCTTTAAGATGTGTTTTCGCCTGGAACACCTTTATTCCGTTGGCTCCTTCTCTTTTCTGGTTCCCGGTATGCTGCTGGATGTTTTTGATGGAACTCCGCAATTGCCTCTTTTGCGTTTTCTACGTTCGATTTGGGTTCCCATGAGTCTTCTGATTCTGGATAGTCGGCCCATCGGATGTAGTACTCGATTGGAATACGTCGATCGTCTGGCTTCCTTGAATCCAATATCTCCTCCACTTCGTATTCTGTATCTTCTGGTAAGAGTTCGGGCGGTTGTCCAGGATAATTGGGTCCATGAGCGTCTGTTTCCTTGTACTGTTTCAGTAGTGAGGCATGGAACACTGGATGTATCCTCCACTTCTTGGGGAGCTTCAGTCGATAGGTCACTGGTCCTAATACATCGAGGATTTCGAATGGGCCATGCCGTTTGTTCGATAGCTTTGCTTTTGGCCTCGTACTCTTTATGTTTTTTCCATCCAAGGTCACCAGGTCTCTTTTGTGGTATATCCGTCCTTCTTTTGCCAAATCATCGTTCTGTTGTCGCATCCTTTCAGCTGCCATGTTCAGGCTCGCCTGTATTTCCTGACGAATTTCTTCCATCAATCGTAGACGGTCTTCTACTGCAGGGACCTTGGACGTGGGTTCTGGTGAGGGAAACATTTTTGGCAGAAACCCATGCAAGGTTTCAAAGGGTGATCGGTTTGTTGCGGAATGTGAACGTGCATTGTGGCAGAATTCAGCGTATGGGAGCCATTTGGCCCAGTCGTCTTGTCGATAGTCACAGTAGACTCGAAGGAATTGCTCTAGCTCCTGGTTGTACCTCTCGGATTCTCCATCTGTCTGTGGGTGATATGCCGTGCTAAGTGCGGATTCGATTCCTAGTTTTGCCCATACTCCTCTCATTACTTTTCCCGCAAATTGGGGTCCTCGATCTGAAATCATTTTGTCCCACAGCCCGAATCGCCTCCATACGTGTCGTAAAAGTAATTCCACTGTTCCATTGCTATCGATCGTTTTGTTGCAAGGGATTAGAATGACTGCCTTTGTAAGGCGGTCTACAACTACGAGGACTGAGTCATAGTCTTCTGAGATTGGGAGGTCCGTGATGAAGTCTGCTGTAATGATTTGAAATGGTCGAGTGGGGGTTTCGTTGGGGACTAAAGGAACATGAGCTGGGTTGTTTGTTGGCTTCGTAAGTTGGCAGGTTGCACATCCGTCGACGTAGTCTCGTACAAAGACTGACATCCCGGGCCACCAGTAGTCTCTGCCTAGGAGTTCGTAAGTTTTGAAACGTCCGGGGTGTCCTGCCAGTGGGTTGTCATGATGCAACCGGACTAAATCTCGTCGGATGTCATCATCTGGCGGTACGTATATTTTCCCGCGGAATAGGACAATCCCGTCCTCGTAGTTCCATTCTTCAAGGTTCTTTACAAGCGTTCTTGGTCCATTGTGTAGAAGGACGTCGAGTGCATTGTGAACTTCTAAGTCTCGGCGAGGGGAGTCCTTGATTCTTTGTATGATGTCTGAGTTTCCTGTTGTAAATGCCACCCCTTTTCGAAGGGCTCTGATACGGAAGAAGGTGGGGTTCAGAAGTACCCGATCCTTGTTATCGTCCTCTGTTCCAATTTTGTGGTCCGCTCTTCGTGACAGAGGGTCACTTTTGTTGGAAATGCCGGGTTTGTGAATCAGTTCAAAATCAAAACGGGTCAGGAACAAGGCCCATCGGGCTTGTCGTCGGTTCAAGTTCTTCGCTGTGCGGAAATATTCCAGATTCTTGTGGTCGGTCCAAATTTCAATTCGTACTGGTGCTCCTTCCAAGTAGTGTCTCCAAGCTTCCAATGCACGGATGATTGCTAGTAGTTCCTTGTCGTGGATCTCGTAATTGCGTTCAGCTTCCGAAAGGGACTTCGACAGATATGCAACTGGGTGCCACTTTTCGTCTTTCCCTTTCT